>JAOSBL010000008.1:13223108-13234499 GCA_027568915.1 Erythroxylum roraimae
ATGGAAATAATATGATTGGGAATAAGTTTGAAGAAAGAGAAAAAGGAATGAATGAATAATAAGAATGGAAAAAAAAATTGTACCGGATTTCGGATTGGTCAGTCTTAGGGTTTCCAACGCAACACGATAATTCGTTCGTTATCGGATGTCGGAATTCGATTCGCTTCTGTTTGATCCGATTCGTTTCGACCCATATGTTTCCGTTTCGCTTTCGATTCGTTTCCGCTATCGCTACCCTTCGTTTCATCTTTCGTTCTTTCGGTTTTTTGTTAGTATCCGGTTGGGATCCGGTTCCTGGGATCGGGTCCCAACATGAACGGTTGCTGCATCAAACTGCCAAGGTCTACTCAACAACAAGTTACAAGCATCAATATCCACTACATCATAATAAATCTCATAAGTATATAAACCAATGGAAAAAGGAACCTTACACCATTCGATCACCTGAGCTTTGTCCGTAACCTTGATCCACCCGATGGTATACAGGTTAGGATGTCACTTCGTCTGCAAACCCATCCACTGCACTACATCTCAAATAATGATTTTCTCGCAACTACCACTATCAATTATCACATCAAATAACTAGGTTAAGATGGTACACTGAGTGCGAAACAACTGGTGTCACTGCGATGAATCTTCCTATTTCGGGCTCAACATCACCGTTTGGATGACGAAATTTGCTGCCTCATAATCCTCATCCTCATAATTGTCCTCATTACCATCTGGACCGCAGCTAATCTCCCCATCACCATCCTTCTTTTCAGTTCGATTTACCCCCCCTACATCGACATTCATAAGAGAGATGACCGTCTTCTCTGCACTTATAACACTTCTTCCCTAGAGGTTTGGCATAGGGGTTAGGGTTTGTTATTGCCTTTGGTGCCTCCCTTATCTTGGTCTTTCCTGCGGCCTTATCTTCTCTCTAATTCTGGAATATACACTCGGCTGACTTCTCCACTATAGGCCTCTCTACTGACTTATCTATCTGTCTCTCTCCCTGGGTCCTTGAATTCTGGGTACCTCCTGTTCATGAAAAGAACTCGAGATGACTATCTTCTAGCAAAATCATTTCTGCCCTCATGGCCAAATTCTGTGATGTCATCATGTCACGGATCACCTGCACCCCAATGGCCTTACGAATTGTAAGCTTAAGACCATCCAGGAACCGTGCCACCTGCTGATCCTCTGACTCCTGTAAGTCGTTACGCTCTGACAGCCTTATAAACTCCACTGTGTACTCTAGAACAAATCATGTTCCCTACTGCAACCTCTGGTATTTCTAGAATAGAACTTGTTCATAATCACGTGGAAGGAAATACAGATGAATCAATGCTCTCATCCTCGGCCACGTTTGGATCTGGGCAAGCCCTTCTCTCTACCTCCTATGTTGCAGCCTCTCCCACCAGGCAGACACTCCTTTCAGCCGACATGCCACCAGTTCGACACGTTTCCTCTTGGGAATATCCATGTATTCAAAAAAATGATCCACATCACGCAACCAATCAAGGACACCCTCAACTCCTAAGTACCCGTTAAAGGGCGAAATATCCACTTTAATCCGATAATCTGAGTTTTGGCCACGCTCATCCATATCATCAAAGTAGTCCAGAAACTCCTCTTCATCATTCGCTTCTCTTCCAACGTAGGCTTGCCGTCTGTGTTGGTTTCCAGGAATACGTCTCCCAGTAAGCCGACCAGGGGGTGAATCCTCCCGATCTCTTGCCTCACCATCGTTTTGATCCTTGTTGGCGCCCACACCTTGGTTACGAATTTGAGTAATGATCTCCTCGAAGCACTCCTCTATACGTCGCATACGGAGATCCAGCCGCTACTCAATTCATCGCTCCAAGGCTTTTAACACCACTCCGCTGTCGAGCAAAGTCCCAATCCCATGATCACCGTCTTTAAGACTGCCATCTCCTAGATTCGTAAGGTTAGCCATAGAGTAGGCACTTCAATCCTACTCTGATATCACCTGACGCTGCGAGTTAGCGTAAGATAAACCAAGGTAGAACACGTCTAGCCTTAGGAAGAAAATTTGGACTCGTCCAAAAGAGAAAATTATGAATTGTATTCGTATTAAATGAATAATAAAATGAATAGAGACATATATATAGCCTTAGAATTTGAAAAGAGAAAGAAATCCTAGAATAATTAGGAAAGGAAAAATGCAGTAATTTTCGGAGGCCGCATAGACCCCCTAAACATTGTCAAAACAGCCCAAAAAATGTGGTAATGGAGGCTAAGCCATATTATGCCTGTAGATAATGAATTTCCCTTCAATTTGATATACTTTATGCCCCAAACGGATAACCGTAGCAAAAGTTATGGCCTCTAGAAGTTGGGCTTTCTTTTACGCGCGGATTTTTTCTTCTAATCTTCCTAGTCCATAAACTCCTTGACTATACGCTCCATGTCATTAGTCATCCAGGATCTCCATTTGAATGAGCCTATTTCCATTCCTGCACACTACATAAAGAGGAAAAGAAATCACTAGGATATATCTTATTATCTCTTAAGTGTGCATAACATTAATGAGGAGGCAAAGTCCTCAACTCAAAATCATTTACTTCTTTAGTAGAAGGTAAAAGTTGACTTTCTCTTTCTAGCCAAAAAAACACCATTATTAAGGTTACTATCCTTCTCTTTTTCTTTAAGTCCTAGATTTATATGTTTTTACAGAATTATCACCATTAACTTTGTGACTTTATGCATACTAAGGTTTATGATGTCTATCTTAAAGAATTCATCATTTAGGACAAGAAGTCTTTTCAAAGTCCTATATCTATAGAATTCTACTTTTTCCTTGCCAACCTAAATATAAGCTTTCCCACAGCTATATCAATAATACCCTCTCCAATAGCTAAAAGCATCACCTTAAGGTAATTGGGACTCCAGTGTCATATTCTATGCCCATCACTAAAAAGTCGATAAGAAAGATATTTTCTTAGTTCATGAGTAGATCTTTCATAACCCTAATTAAATACTTAATGGATCTATCTACAAGTTGGAGTGACATATTTGTTACTTAAGCTCCCCTATTCTTAGCTTCTTGAAATAAATAAAGACATAAGATTAACACTTGTGCCTTCATAGAATGATTTCCCTTTTTTTGTGTAAAGCTTGCCTTCTCAACTCAATATTCTTGTGTGAAGGGAAAAAAATCAGCATGAAGGCATCATAAATTTAGTCTCACTCCTCAAAAGATTCCACCTTGATCGAGATCAACCATGTCCTTACTTGCTCTCTTATGTAGTAAGGAAACACCTCATCCGAAGCTTGCCTTTTGTAAGGTCATTCAATAAAATTGTCTATGGATCGACGATTAGAATTCCTTTATGAATGTAATCATGTCTTTGTAAGGTGATCGGCTAAACATCGATAGCAATTCGATATGTACTTGCTTCAACTTATAATTCCTCACCCTTGCACTCATCACGAGCATCTGGATGTCCCCTATGCATTCTTCTTTGGTTAATAATTAAAAAAGGAGTTACCTTTTTTTTACATACTTTGTCAATAGTATCTGTTAAAAGTTAAAACTAATTTAAAAAGGTATCTCCGTCCTGTTAAAGATAGCTTCCCAGGCTGCTAACAGTCTCCCCACCAAATCCCAAAACTTTTTATATAACAAAATTTAAACCGTCTACCCCGGGGGCTTTAACTAAGGGCACTCATCTCTGGGCATTAAATGAGATTAGGAAAGTCCAAGCTGTTGCTCGATTTGGATCTCATCTTTGGGTCCTTCCCTCATAAAAGGTTGCGGGGGTTCAAATGTCCTTGGAACTATGTAATTTCGCTAGACAACAAAAAGGCAGATATGAGACTTAATAGCGGATAAGCGACTCACCCGATATGCGATTTGTCTGTTCCCTTCTTATCACCTCGATTATTGTATAGCAGGAAGGAAGACACGATCGATTAGCGCAGGCTCGATGTTCCCGTGGAAAAGATAGCAGGCTTTACCTCGAGGAGACTAAAGTAATAACAGCAAGAGGAACATTAGAAAAATCACCAACAGAAAGAAAGATCATTACTCGTGATATGTTGTCCGGCAGGAACCAAAAAAAAAAGCAAAAAGGAACATAACCTTCTATACGATGCATGGAATAAAACCATATCAAAGTCCTAATTGTACGACTTTGATATGATGTCCTTCCTACTTAGACTCACGCAGAACGTTGCGTCACCGTACAAACATGGTCATCTCTGGTATAGCCTTCTAATTTCTTGTGCATTCGGATCCACTTCTCCCCTGAACGTTGCGACCAATAGAGCTCTTGTTGTTCTAAAACAAGTTTTTATTCATTTTAAATCCAATCATTTCTGGGAATTTTTTATTCAATTAATCTTAAATTATTTAATATTTATATTATAAAACAATTTAGAATTATCAATTATGACTGAAAATATGGAAGCAAAAACAGAACCATAAAAAAATAATTTTTTTAAGTTTTCAGAAGATAAAAGTAACCATTTAGTAGACTAGAAAAATGTAACAGCCTAAAGAAAAGAACTATGAAGTCTTATAAACCAATAACTAAAAGGGATATTTCAAATATTTTCATTAAAAGGATCTCAAGTAAAGACCACACTGTATGAAATCAAAGTAGGGTCAATCCTAATATTTTATAGGCTTTGGGTAAAGAAAAAAATCTATTTTTGCCTATTTTTGGGTCCTCATATAGAATAAAAATAAATAAACTATGGACATTTTTTGTTGTTCTTTATGAGGTCAAAAATAGGTCATATTTTATCATTTATAAAGATGGGCCCTGGGCAGTTGCCCCACCCTGCCATTGCCCAGGCCGGCCCTGAATCAAAGTAAGGAAATTACAAGCTTGTTTTGTAATTGTTTGAGCGTTTTGAAATTATACATAAACGTAGCGTGCTTGATATACTAATTAATAATCACAATATATAGGTTAAAGCAACAAATACGGTTCGACTTGCATCCATTCCACGAGATGTTAATTTTCAATCATAAAATTGCTTTTTTAGAAAGGAAAATGCGACTTTCTACTATTTATGGGCACCTTAGTCCTGATTGCTAGCACGCACTTTATTAAGTAGCCATATTTAAGTAATACTAAACTCTCCAATATTGCATTGGATAAAGTTCACAATTGATTTATAAAATGGTAGCCCTCCACAACTTTAGCTTCTCTGGGGTATAAAAGTGAAAGGCAACAAAAAAGGAATAGACATGTAACAGATGTATAACCAATTCAACTATGGAACGATCTTTTTCTTTTTCTACAGATAATCCGAATATGAGATTTGGAAATTTTACATTTTTCGAAATTAATTTAAATGATTGAATCGGAAGGTTCTATTGTTATAAAAAAGCACAATGGGAAGCATATTGGGCACAACTAGTAACGGAAGGAATATGGGGTACTCGGTTTCATCGTTCATGTTAACTACACTACTCCTGGCCACATGTATGTTTTCCGGAGCTTCTTTTCTGGCCAATAGCAACTCCACTTACCAGTGCATAATGATTGTCAAAACAGAAGGGTCGCTTCTGGAAGGTTTATTATTTAGATCCCTTCCTTTTCCCCTCTTTTTTCTTTTCTGGTCGTTGTATTAAGTTTTGCCCCTAAACTTTGCACTCTTACTTCATTGTCCTAGCAATTATAGGTTACAACAGAATGAAATGTTAGAAGTATTTGTTGTTGACTTAAATACTAGAATTTTCTTCTACTTCTGTACCTTTCTTAAGGTCTAGGATTGATAATAGTTGTATACTATTATTCATCAAATTTCTATGTCAATAGGCATGGGTAATGTTAAAGATGGGGTTGTTTGAATTCTACTTTTTTGGATACAAGGGACCAATATGTACAAATTCTCTTATTCTTATATTTACTCTTTTTTTCTTTTTTCCTCTGTTTGGCATTTATATGTGATTAGTTTGACTAGAGTTGTTAACCCAAGTGTGTGAATCTGTTTCTGGTTGAGGAGTTACAGAAGGAAAAACTTGAATTAGAGTTATCTTTGGACATGTATGGGCAGCAAATTTATGACAACAGGTACATTATCAAAGAAGCGTTTTGGAAATCTTTTCAGCAGTCGATAATCCTTAGGGATATGCCTGTGGTATTTATATGTATATACTACTAAGGGAGACGAAGCAGGTCCTTTATTTTCTATATTATCTTCAGCACACTAACAAATTCACTTGTGTTCTTGCCTTACACAAGTCTCCTTTCTTGTTGTTATAATTCCAAATGCTACTTCTTGTTATATTACTCCTCTACGTGATTTTGCTTTTCTAATTTTTTTCTACATTTGCACCCAAAATACAGTGCTTTTGGTTTCATTTAGTTGTTCAATGCAATTATATATGGGATGTTCATAGCTGAACAAAAAAGTTTTTTGAATTAGTTAGTAATTACTTGTACCACAGTTTGTGGATCTTCAAAATAGATTATTTGATACTTCTAAATTTATGTTTTTATTATTATCTTAAGGATAAATCACATATGTCTGTGCTAACTATTTGTCTATGTTATTATGATCATGTTTTGTACATTTTACAAACTGTTTTGTTTATATAGATACATGAGCAAAAACACTTAGCAGGTATATGATCTAAACAATTGGTGGAGATCAAATATTTGGAGGTTCCGATCACTTATTTTTCTTATATGATGACTGAGATATGAAGTTGCTCTCATCAACATGGGCAAACCTACCCAATCGTCTCAACATTTATAATTTATTAATTGGTTTCTGTATTTATTTATTTTTTTAAGAATTGTTAAGGTTGTAATTAAAATTTTGTATACAAAGAATAATATTTTTATTGGTATAATTTAATGATATTTTACTTTTTATATAGAATGTTTCAAATTATCAATTATTTTTATAATAAATTAACAATAAAACAAATCTAAATATTATATATAATAATATGGATTAAAAATGTCATAAATAATTATAATCAACACGGGATAATATTTTATTAAAATGTACATTAAAAATTTGACTATATTTTATAAAATGTAGCTAAAAATATTTGGCTACGTTTTCAAAAACGTAAATAAAACTTTTTGGCTACTTTTTCATAAATGTAGCTAAAAACTTTTGGCTACGTTTTAGAAAATGTAGCTAATAATTTTTCTCTACGAAAATCAAGCGTAGTCAAAATTTATTAACAATAATTTCTCAAAATGTCGCTAATATTTTTTAGCTATAAAAATAAAGTGTAAAAAAACTATTAGCAACAATTAGCAAAAAAGTCGCCTATAGTTTTCAGCTACGAGAATTTGGCGACGTTTTTTACGACGAATATAAATCATTGCTAATGACTATTATTGACGATTTTTTTATAGTCAAATGTGGTTTCCGTTATAGTGTTTCTAATTTAGGCTCTCTTGTTAACATTATTAGGATTTTTGGATGGCCTTCAAGTTTATTTTCAACGTATTTTTAGATTTTAGATATTTTTAACAAATATAAACATTATTTATAGATATATTATTAGGTAGGATGTTTTTAAATAATGTGATCTCTGTTGAAAAAATTATAATAATTTCAAAAGTAAGACCAATAATTTAAAGTCATATTAAATTTTGGTATAAGATAAAAATCACATAAAATGAAACCCTATCAGTGAAATAACGCAAGATCGAATCTAAGCACAGAGGAAAGAATATTTTTTTTTATAGAATCAACTTTAATAAAAAAAATTAATTAGAAACATAAAACAAGAAATTAACAAAGCTAGACTAACCTATTTCGATTTTTTGTTACAATTTCTTGTTTCTTTGAATCCGTCAATCAATGATCCGTTCAATCGTTCGGCCGCTAATGGTATCCACATATCTATTCAGAGAAAAATCAAATCTAATTTGAGAGGAAAAATGTAAGAAGTGCTAGCTCCAAATTTTTCTAATTTTTCCTTTTATATGAAAAATCTTATTTTTCATGTTCTTGGATTTTATTAAAATTATAACTAAAGTCAAACTTTAATTATAATTATGAATTAATCCTTATAAGATCAAATATCACATATTGATCCTGAAAGTTTTTAAAACTACTCAATTAAGTCTAACTAATTAATTCAATTTTCACTTTCTCCTTTATAGACCTTTTATGTGTAACCCATTAGGTTCCTAATATGTTGGTCATGATTATAAATTATAATTCTAATTTATAATTAGAATCAGATAAATTAAAACTCCTTTTAATTTGTCTTTAATTCCCTAATTAAACAATTATAACCATAGATCATGATTGACATCTAACAATATGTCATGACCACTCAAATATTAGGAATGTCAAAGTGGTTTGACTTAAACTGTCTGTGCATGGCTATAATGTATAAATTAATCCTTTAGTCATCTAATGTTCCAATTGAAATTAGAGTATAGAATTCGTGTCTACTTTAAATAATTCAGTCATGTTCGTTCTTGCTAATTAGTAAATGATTTATAATTGATATTTGAAAACAACTTTTTCAAATTTTAATTCACTCTGACCAGAGATTCCCAAAATCATTAATAATCAAGAACAGCAGAATATTCTCCCTAATTACTTTAGGACAACAAATTTTTTATTGATTTACTTAACTATCTCCACATAGTCCATACTATATCCAATAACTATCGAATTGAACTATTCCAAGAATAGAACATAAGTAGCATCAAAATATATTAATTCCTACATAAGACAAATTTAGTAATCTCAATTCTAAGGATCAATTATACAACCATCATAATGAGATAATCCACAGACATACAAGTAATGTTCCATTCGGGATTCTCATAATTCGGTCAGTTCAGTGATCTTATTCTCTAATAAGCACCCATATGTTTGTTTAAGTATCTCCACACTTTAATCTATGAGATCGATTACTTTCTTCATAAGAAAGAAACAAATATGTGCTAGTCTAACCATTTCATCAATACCCCATCTTGATGAAATTATGACTAGGAATATTTTAGGAATAATACAAAATATAATTTGAATATCATAATTATAATCACACTATAATTTCTAATTGCATAGCAATTATTTTAGGAATTTTATCTTTATGATTAATAATTAAATAATTAACAAATACACAACCAACAAACCCGACATTCAAAAGTCACGAGTCCTAATAGCATTTGGACTAAAATTCCCATGAGATAAATGAACTAGAAAATATTTATTTTATGGAATTCAATATTTTGCCTCGATATGAAAAAAGAACTTTAGAAGTATGTTAAAAATTTCCTTTGTTGAATTTTGATTAAAAATTTGACATATAGCCTCTATTTATTCAACGTATGGCATATCTTGTCATGTATTATATACCTAGGACTCTAGTTGAGTGGCCAAATTGATGACGGTGTAAATAGCAAATGTAGCCTGACTCAGGGGAGACCCTTACCCAACCTTCTAGTTCTCTATGCTGAAAGACTCATTAAAAAAAAAAAAGAGAGGAAGGAAATTGTTCTGGTGAGTTGTAAATTGCGTATGAAAGCAATGCCTTTGGTGTAAAGGTAGTGGGATCTAGAAGTGGAAAAGGAAATGGAGATCGAAAAGTAAAGAAAGTTACTGCTACAATTAAATTTACGTCATTAACAATAAATCAATGTAATTAAATTTTTTATACATTTAAATTAAAATTTTATGTAAAATTTTTAATCATGTTCTCGTTTAAGTATAATTTTTTAATCATGTGATGTAAATTTTAAATATTCAAATGCAATTTTTAGATGTTAAATTGTGTTTATAAGTTAAAATTATATTTAAATGACTAAAATTGCATTATTCAAATTAAGAAATTGCTAGTATTTAAAAATATTTTATTAAAATAGTTTGCTCACTTTTTCAAATTTGAAAATACTCCAAACACAATTAATAATATTAAATCAATTAATAAAAAAGTTATTGATTGATTTAATATTAGGAAAGAGGGAAAAAAAAGTCAATACATTCTATGTAATTCTCTTTTGTCTTTCTTTTGTGTTTTGTTGCGGTAAAACTAAAGTTACGAGTGACTAAATTCAAATATTTTAATTTAAGAAGATTCAAATTTCTAATAGTAACCCATAGTTTTATTTTTATTTAAGTATTTTTTTATTTTGTGTTCTTTTATTTTATGAGTAATCAATATTAATTGATCTAACAAATTAAGTTTATGTTGATTATTCTAGCTATCCATGAATTCAGTTATTCGTAATTGTCATGAATAATTGGTACAAGTAGCAAACATTTTATTTATGAATTTACATATTTAGTTTATGATAAAAAATTAAATTAAATTAAATAATTGCAGCTATCTCAATTATTTAATTTAAGGTTTAGTCTTTTTCGTCAGCTTTATTACTATCATTCTTCAAATTAATATGGAATGTTATTATGGTCAGTTTTGGTTTAATTTTGAATTTAAAAAAATTAATTTAAAAAAATTGAGTATTATTGTGAATATTCCAATACATTTCACACTCTGGAGGATACGTTTACTGATTCCTTTAGTATTCAAAGCACGTGGAGATCCAGATTTATAAACTAGGAAAATACGACAAAGTTGAAGGATATAATTTAAGCAACCCTTTATGACGGAGTCAGAGGAATCTTCTGCGCTGTTTAAGAGGTTTCAATTCCATTCACTTTTAACTACAAATTTAACAATAAGACAAGAGTTAAAGGGTTGGAATTTAAGAAAAGGCACATAAGATGTGGTACCTTTGCGACTCACAAATGTCTAACTCAGATCCAATTCGGCGATTCCGAGGACCAGTGTGGGAGAAAAAAGGAAAGCAAAATTATCCAGTGGGGCTATCCATTTGAAAATTTGTCACTCATTATCAAGTTGGGCTACCCATTTGAAAATTTTGCCACTTAAAAAAAAACTAATTATGTTTACTTTGAGACTACTTGAGCTTAAACGATTGATGAAACGGAAAAGACGGGGGTCTTCTCAGTGCTAGGTGGGACACAACTCGTGATTTTCCAAGTCTAGGTGGGACACAACTCGTGATTTTCCAAGTCCAGGAGTGGAGCACTGGGTCTTTCACCAAGAAACTATATCCTCCACTCAATTTTACTCAATTTTATTCTATTTTATAAAATTTCAATTATTTATTTTACAGAACTTATGTAAATTTTATACGAATTTTATATAAATAAATAGTTGATATTTATTAGATACAATAATAAGACACCGTAATATTAGACAGAAGATCTGAACTCTTTCGCTAAGACTTTTAAATCCAATTACTGCCCTCCGTAATAACCCCTTTGCTCGCTTTTTTCTGTTCAGTTCACTCGCAGTTGCTTTAATCCCTTCATCTTCTACTCTTGCTAGCTGCCTCCATGGATATTCTTTCAGTTTCCAATTTCACTTTCCTGTTGTATTTTGGTATTTTCCTGATTCATCATCGCCAACTT
>JAOSBL010000008.1:13245717-13256472 GCA_027568915.1 Erythroxylum roraimae
ATATTATATTTTATGTTTTAATTATTCTGCCATAATTTTCGGGGTAACGGATATCGTTCTGTACCGGACAGTAACCAAAAATATGGGAAAATGAAACTTGTTCTTTCTCTTTTTTCCCATGCTTAACACATGCAAGTCGGAAGGGAAGTGGAAGTGCGGTGATGCATGCAGCTGAGACATCCTAATAGACTGGTAGATTTGAACCTTAAGACTATCCGGTATGAACAATGATGCAGGAAATTGTTTAATGTAAAAATGTTCGCACATAGTGACACCCTATTTCTTGGTATTGGTTCGCATTCTCCTACATCCATAGTTCCTGAATATGTAGATTTTCGTTCTGCATCCGTTCCTTCGGTATCGGTTGTTAATATCGGTCGGTACCGTAGATTTTTGTTCGTTACTGACCGGTACGCAAAATACCAGCGCATATTGGCCGGTACTATAAAATCCGAAAAACCTATGACCTTTTTGTAATTTTCAAAATTTTATCCTAAACCATCCCCCCCACCCCCCCTCCCCCCCAAAAGATGCCTGCCTCTGTCTACCTCTCTCTCTCACCTTCTCACCTTCTCCAGTTCTCCTTCTTCTTTGGTCCTCCATCTAGTTTTTTTTCTCTCCTTCCGTCGTCTCCTTCCTCTCTCGCCTGTCCCTCCGTCTCCGTCTACTCTCCATCGAACCTTTCAAAAAAATTTCTCTCGCTCACACTGACTCTCACTTATTCACTCACCACCGTTGACGTTCTCTCTCTCTATTTCTCGTCTTCATCTCCGACTAGTGACTGGTTCGATAGTGCTGCTGCTTCCCTCATCCTCCCCAATCCACGACAGCATCAGAGGACAGAGATCCTCCCTTGGCTCGTGTCTTCGCGTTTCCTGTAGACGCCACCATCGTCTTCACCTTTTCGGTGAAAGTCTGAAGGAGGAGAGATCGTCGCAGCCTCGCAGTCGCCGCCGATCTACGCGACCGAAGCCTCTGAGTTCTGACCTGTTAGTGAAGACTCGACCCAAAGATCGGACCCAAAGCTAGTGAATTTTTTTGGGGTGTGTTTTTTGAGTTTTCCAAAATTTTCCTACTTAAATCTTAATTGCATTATTTATTGTGTTGGATAATTGGATTGGAAGTTAGATTTCTGAATTTTTTGGAAGTTGGAAGTTTTCTGAATTGCAATTTGCGTGTATCTGCTTCTAGTATTGTGGTTGGATATTGGCATTTGGAAATGGAAAGGGAGTTGAAATGTTGAATTGAATGAGTGAGTCTCACGGTGAATGATGTATTGCTTTTCTGATTTGCTTGGGTTGGAAATGTAAATGTTGAATGATAAGTTGATAACGGCATTGCCATTTGAAAATGAAAATGGAGTTGAATTCACGGTGAATGATGTATTGGTTATAAAGATTGGTTTAAGTTTATATTTATGGTAAGTTTTTAGATGAATGATATGCACTATGCATGGCTTTGTTAATGTTGATTATCAAAATTGAAAGTTGAACTTGAAAGTTAAAACTTGAAACAACCTAAATGTAAAATTTAAATCGATAATATTAAATTTGTAAAATTGTGAAAACTTAAATCATTAATTGACACATTCTTAATATTTGTGAAATGGTATTTTGTTTTTAATATTTGGGTATTAAGTTTAGGTAAATAATTAGTTGAGTATAAATTATGCAATTGGAAATTAATAATAATTCGGTTATAGTTAATGATAATATTTGCCTATTTGGGTATTAGTTTTGGGTAATATTGCATGAGATAAATATATATTGCAAATGAAACTATGATGAGATTGTAATTATGAGATTCATATTACACACACATATATATATATTATCCGTAAATTGTTCATAGTAATTGTTATATTGAAATTGGAAATTAATAGAGTGTAAAAAGACTAAACATATTATGTTTCTTCCTTTTAAAAAAAGCAATCGATTTTCTAGATTAAACTATATAGATACTTAAATAAATATATGGGTATTTGTTACAGAACAAGTTCACTAAATTGACCCTATATGAGAAATTCATTTAGAACATCACTTATATGTTTATAAAATTTTTTATTGTAATGATTGTATAAATGATCTTTTGAAGTTAGATCTCCATGATATCTCATATAAAGATTGTTATATTTTGATATTACTTATGACTTATTCTAGTCAATGGTAGCTCAGTTAGTAGTCATTAGATATAATAATGAACTATATAATGATAATTGATTGATCAATATAAAATTCATCGCTCTTAAAATAATTAGGGAAAAATTTTTATTGTTCTCGATCTGTAGTGAGTCAGAAATTTTTTGATTAAGGTGGAATGACACTTTGAAAATAATTTTTAAATATCATTAATTGAATCAATGCTAATGGTAGAAAACTAGTATAATAGGACTTAAATAGTACAAACATTAATGTCATGTTTTTATATCTAATTGGAACATTGTATGATGAAAAGATTGAATTACGAAAAAAAATTATGCATGGAAAGGTTAATCAAAACTACTTTGACATTTTTAAATATTTGTGTGGTCATAAAATATTTCTAGATGCCAATTATGACCTATGGATATAAATTATTTAATTAGAGAATTAAAGGAGTTTAATTTATCTAATTCTAAATATAATTTAAGATTATAATTTATATCTATTGTCAACATATTTAGGAACTTAATGGGTCACACACAAAGAATAAGTTGAAGAGATAAAATATATTTTAATTAAGTAGAATTTGATTGTAAATTTTGAGAAATTTTATAATTAAATATGAGATATTTAATAATAAGGATCAATATGAGATATTAGATCTTATTTGGACATAATTGGTATTTAATTATAATTAATTTTAGTTCTAATTAAATTTTAGTTAAAATTATAATTTATTTTAATTAAATTATTAAAATATTCAAAGCCTATTATAAATAGGATTATGCTCTAAGGGAGTTGGCACTCCTTACCTAACCCTCCCTACAGTAGTTGTATAGTTTTCTCAGCTTGTTCTGTAAATACAGTTAGAGGCCGGATACTTATGTAACAACGGTGGTTGAGATGAACCCATTTTAAAAAATGATTCGAGAGAAGCGATAAGAAAATGATTAAGTTTCAGAAGAAGGCACGAATTAATATTCATACTTTATTATATTTTATGTTTTAATTATTTTATAGAAATTAATTTATTTTGACTTTTGAAAAATTATATAAAATAAGTTTCATAATTATTCTGCTGTGTACATTCTGTCGTAATTTCCCAACAAAATAATAGTAATTTTAAAGACAATGCTTGGAGTTCAGGGGAGTGATTAAGAAAATTTAAAATAGATTGATTACTGGCATTTGAATATACCAAAGCAAAATTTGGCTTTGGTAGCGAGCATTGATGTTTCAACACAACAAAGGATAACAGGAAAAAAAAAGATGTTTCTCTTACTAAATTACTCTTTATCTTATGGTAGATCCATAATTCTTTTAATAATTTGAATTATTTCTAATTTTGTTTTCATATATACCAATAGGTAATAGCATTTTAATTTTTTGTAAAAATTGTTTCATAATATTTTCCATTAATTAGATAGCACTTTAGGTTTTTCTTATCAAGATTATGTTCATATTAATTAAAATTATTTCAAAACTTTGATTCTCTAGCTAGTTAAAGTTGTCTTTAAGAGATTCGCTTGGGTTGTCGGTATAATACTTTTTAAGATAATAAATGGCCAAACTAAAATAATCTACTGCTTTTTCAAAAAAAAAACGCTTCTTTCCCTTGTGGATGTCATTATAATTAGGACATTAAATCTATTAATTGAAAAAATTAGATTGTATATAAAATTCAAAAGGCAACTTCCTTGTATGTTCTCTATATAATGATCCTAGCGTTTATACAGAAGCAAGATGACCTTCATTAGGAATTTTGAACTCAAGGGATGCTTTGTTTACATGGGGCAATGATAATAAGAATGAAAATGAATATAGTGAAGAATGAGAATAGATATAATCATTATAATTATGATGGTTAGTTAAGAAGAATGAATAATTAGCATTACCATTACCATTGATGGTGGTTGGTTTGTTAAAAATGTTGAGAAATAAAAATTTGTTAAATTTTTCATTTACATCAAATTTTAAATATATTCTAATTAATTATATTTAATTTATGCACCCCATTTATAATGACAGAATATTTAAAATCAAGAATATTGTGGTATTTCCTTTCTAATAGCTCTTGAAGAGAAAAATGCTCTAGTATTTTCTTGCATCAACATATCATCAGTCACATAATATCCTCAAAATATAGTTTAATCATCTAAAATATTGTACAATTTATCGACATAACCATAATATCCACCATTCCATTATTACAGTAAAAATAAAGTAATATAGTTTAATACAATTTGCATCCCCCCTGATGATGCAAATGATGTAAAATATCACAGCTATACATAATACATTAGCCAAAAGCCTTCAATTGATGCAAAATAATCAGGTTAACACTTCAAACTTTGTTTGCCTCACAACTAAAAAAGCATTAATATACTCCCTCGTATGATTTATGGATTTAAAGATGGATAAAGGAATCCAAGCACAAAAGACCTTTTTAAATGACTTGGAAAAGCAAGCAAAACTTGAACTTTAGCAGGATCATTATAGAATAACACTACAGCCTTACCAACATCCATTTGAGATATGCCAATATTAAGAAGTTCATTGATGAGCTCTTACATCTTCTCATTAGTTAGGGAATCAGATTTAGACTTCGCAATAAAAAGCATTTGTAACAGCTACATATTGTGACACCATTTGTTCGCAAATAGACTCAAACTTAACAGTGAAGTTGTCTAACCTCGAGTCAATAGTTTTTTGAAGTGTTGCTGCTTTTTTTTTTCTTGTCAAAACATTCCTTTCTTTGTGAGAGGTTTTTTTTCCACTTTTTTGTTGCATGGGTGCTTGAAGGAATAGATAGGGATCCTTATATATTAGAGACCACAACATGTTCATTTTCATTGTCCAATGAAGAATACACTGTCATATTTTTTGGGCAGTTAACCTTAGCACTTACTTCAGCTATATCCTCAGCTTTGAGTCTCGTGGCTCTATCTTTACGCCATATCTAGTTTGTTCAAATATGGGAATTTAAAGTTCCTCATTCCAATTGCATTCTTGTGATTCTGTAAAAAACAATTGCAGGAAGAACAAGATTCAAAACTTCATAACATGAAAATATTATAATTATTAGAAAAGAAACTACTAAATATAAGCGCTCAATCAACTTTTGAGTTAGATGTCCTTACCAAGCATCATTCATCAAACCATTATTTCTAACAATTGATCTTATGCTCAACATCATCCCACTGATAGCCACTTTGAATACACATTTTAGAAATTAGATTGTACTTGTTTCTTAACCATTTAATCTTAGAGTCAATGTGGGGATTGACGCCCTTATCAAAATTGGGAATCTTGCTCAACATCTTGTGCACTTTAACCATATAATTGTTCTTAAATCCTCCATCTACTTTCCATAAAGGATCGCAAGCTAGTTCCTACAAAATGTAGACCAAAGCTTCAATCTCATCATCCTTCCAATATTGCTTATTCTTTCCCCTCCCACGGGTAGCCATAACCATTCCTAATAAAAGTACGATAATGTAAGAGTTATCAAGGAAATAAAATATAACAAAAATAACTTTGCTGAAAAATTTGAATACAATGATGTAATCTAATAACTCACTTACACAAAGTCAACCAAACAGATATGTTCACATGGATGCATTTTAAAAGTAATCCAATAAATCTTAGTTATATATTGCTAATACTAAACAAATAGAGATGTTCAACATTCAGGTACATTAATCAAAACCAAAACATTTCAACAATCTAATAAGCATATGAAACAAACATATCTTAAATTACTAATCCACATCATTGTCCTTGGATCTAGTTATCCATATATTATACATGTTGGTTGCCATATTATTTCTGAATGTTAACCATTCATCAGTTTGACTAATTTGTGAAATGTATTCCATTTCAGCATCTTCCTCACTCTCCTCTTCATCTTCAGTGATTGACTCTTGTGGATCAAATCATGAACTTACAAATCAAGTTGTATAGAAGAGAAGAAGCCATTATAATTGGAACTTGGGTTTGAATTGAGAAAAATGAAGGAGATGAAAGGATCTTCCATCTTCCTTTTAACAATCCAAAGCGTCTCTCAATAAAATTCCTTACTTTGGAATGCTTCATGTGGAAGTATTCCTCCACCGTCTCTGGTCGATGGCCATCAAATTCTTTGAGTTGATAGTGTTGCCCTCGATATGGAGCAAGAAATTGATTTGCATTGCAATATCCAGAGTCAACTAAGTAATATCAACCTTTATAATTGAACAATAAGTTATGATTGAGCAACATAACCCAAAGAGAAACCAAATTAGATATTGTAACAAAAATTTACCTTGAGGGAATCGTAGACCATGAGGCCTTGAGATTGCATCTCGAAGCATACGAGCATCATATGCAGAGCCCTCCCAACCAGGCAATACATATATGAATTAAATGTTTAGGCAACAAACACCTAAAACATTTGTTGAAATACATCCTTTTCTTGTGCGATATCGGGGCTTATCTTCACTAAGAGGTGTAACTTTAATTAGTGTCCCATCTAAGGCTCCTAGGCAACCTTACAAATTAAAAAAAAGGTAATTTAGCACATAAAAGTTTTGATATTAATGTTATAGGTTAATTATAATGTCCAATTACTTGAAAACATTTCCATCTCTCATCTTGACAATCTTAAGTAATAGCTCCGGCTTCTTGAGCAAAATATGATGCAATCTTACAATTGCATGAAGAACTTGATGGAATTGCTGACTCACGGTTTCTTTACTACGGAGAAAAAGTAGGCTAATTGTCCTACAATTTTGATGGTGAGCTAAGATGTATATGAACATTGCTACAACCTCTTCTATGGATTTGTTACTAGTAGGTTTTAAACCCCCGAGATCTCTTACCATATCACACAATATCCTAAAGATTGTTCTATCCATATGAAGTTCACTAATGCAAGCATTATCACAATCCATGATCAATTTAAACATCCATTTCATTCTATCAATATATTTTTCATCCTTTGTTTTAATTTCACGGACCTTATCTTAAAGGTATAAAAAATAGATAACATAATGGATAATAAATAAGAAAACCATCATATTATTTATTATTTTTTGAAGTATTAAAAGTTGCTTTAGTTTTTACCGTCATTCGCTAATAGAGGCACGCCATGTTGATCTACATTAAAATTCAGAAAGTAATTGTCCAACACATAGATAGGGCATGTTGAAAAGTTAGAAAATAGCAATGGAAAAGAGATAAAACAATAAGAAAAGGTAATAGAGAAAGATGATCAAGAAGTTGAAGAAACTCTTTTTACTGTTGTTGCCTTAACTGCTTACATTATCAACTATTCATAGCTATACCATATGGATTATAATAATAAGTGTCCCTTCAAGGTCGTTAATTTCATCTTCTAAGAAAAGTGAGATATGTCAATGGTGTACTCGGAAGTACAAAGAAGAAGATTAGTTCCTATGCATACTTTAAGGTTAATAGCTGATGTAGTTCTAGTTCCTAACCTTGATAAAAATATATCGAGTTTTGATCAATTGATTAACAAAGGATATGAAAAAACTTTGCTAGTGGTGAATGAGTGATAATTGATATTAAAGGAGCTCAAATTGATGAGAATTTGCATAAAGAGCAAACTTTTTTTTGGCTGATTAGAATGTTAAGAAATGTCTTTTGAAGAGAATACTTTTATATATGTTGCTAAGTTGCCTATGTTAATTAACAAATTAGTAATATGACATAATATAATGGGACATGTTTGTTTTGATGCATTTAAAAATATGAATGGCAATGATGTTATGTAAGATCTTTCCAAAGTGATTAAAACTAAAGAAATTTATCAAACATATCAGCTTAGTAAGAAAGCAAGATTTTCTTTTACAAACTTCTTGGAGGGCAAAGTAAAGGTTGGAGCTACTTCACTTTGATGTATGTTAACCTATGAGTGAGGTTTTACTAAATGAGAGTAGATTCTTCATGTTATTTATGTATGACTATAACATATATAGTTGGATTGCATTGTTGAAATAAAGGTTAAAGTGCTTATTAAGTTCAATAACACAACAACCATGAAGGGATGAGTTCTATCTATGAAAGGGGAAATTTTCATGATAGATAAGAGTGAAACAACACCAATAGCAGTAAAACAACATCAGCCCAAAGACAAAACATAACTTAAAATTGAAAGACACTGCATTAAGTTGTCCTATCCTTTTCCTTCCATGTTCAATCATATGATATAAAAGAAATTTTGTTTCTTTATATAGAGACATTTATATTGTGCATAAAATAAGAGCTCTAGAATCTAAGAAATGCAAGTGTAAATGCAGAACTTATAGGAAACTCAATTTAGGTATTTCCTAATGATCTTGTTAGATTCGTGGAATTATTCACCTACATCATAAAGACAGACAACGTTTGATGTAAACAAATATATATGATTTCTAACATCGGATGTCCTATTGCCAAAGAAAGTAGCAGAAAGCAATAAAAGCAACAAACTTGGAGATGTAAGACCAAACAAACTTGAAAGACTATCATTGTAATAGAAGATACATTATATATGTGAAGAAGAGTGTTTAGATAGAAAATCATCAAAGTAGTCAAATGAAAACATAATAGCCCATAAAAACATTTGCTTTTAACTTCTATAAAGGCCAACCGTAGGATACAGTGCTGCAACCACAATGACACTTGTAGAGACTCCATAAATCAAGCATCCGTTAATGGAATAATATATTCAACGTATAGAAACTGGTGGAAAGGAATCAACTTTAGTGGTAAAGTTGAAATCTATATATGAAATAGCCAGTGAACAAACAATATTCAATCTAGTTTTACGGTGCATCAATAACAAAAGAACATGCCTTAATCATAGTCAACCACTAAAGTCCAACCAATCATCTCTGAAAATGCTAATCAAATGAAAGAAAAGATCAGCCCCACTATATCCTAAGCTAGAAAGCCCATAGAACCACAATAATGAATTCAAAAATTGGACTAGGTAGCTTTGTATTCAACAGATAGAGAAACAAGATAACCAATCATTTCTAAAAGTTGATGTCTTTGTTCCCTTTCTCTTTCTTTCTCTAGCTCCTCTTCTGGCTCACACTCACACGTCACCAGAAGCTCGTTCTCTCCATCCTCACTGCTACCACCTACCAGTGAATGTGCACAGGATAAAGAAGATGGTAAAGAAGAAGAAGAAGAAGAATGAATGGTGGTTGGAGAAGAATGGAAATGAGAAGGAGAGTAGAGGACCTTAGTGCGTAAACGGGTCTTGTAAATGGGTCTTTCCCATATTGACGGTGTCGATGTGTAAACATTGGAACCCATATTCAAAATGGTGAAGAAGAATGAATGGTGGTTGGTAAAGAAGGGAAATTGAAGGACCAGACCAGAGGATAAAAGGAATAGAAGAACTAAAATAGCAAAAGGTGAAGAAAACAAACCCCCAAAATCAGAATCACCATTACACAAAAGGGTATCTCACAATCCTTGTTTACAGAGGATTCTAAAGCAAGAAAAGAAAACTATGATATTACCTAACTCGTGGCTCTCTCAACAAGCGTATGATGTTCCTTTGTTTTATAAGTTGTTCCTCTAGTGTCATCAAATCCAAACGAAGAAAAACTGTGAAAAATGATTTCACAATTGCAAAAACATAAGTGTGAGAGATGAGGGTATCTTGGAAAATACAAAGGGTTAATACTGTGAGAGATGAATCGCAAATGACTTATGTATAATTTTCACAAATTCTTGAGAAGTGGCATGAAGTCATGGCAAAACGTGTGTCAATTATATGAAACAATGACTCTCATTCCTCTCGTAATCAAGAGGAATGGATTAATGCTCGAAATCGAGGAATCAAAATATAAGTCATCCAATCATACTTCCTTACCAAGTATTATTTTTCATTCCATGCCCAATCCTCTTTCCTTATACCCACTAAACAAGCACACTCTCAATTGTCACGAATATTCTTCAAGTTTTTAATAATGGAATTTGTGATGCCATAAGTGGTGATCCAAGTGGAAGTTAACTTCCCAGAAATCTTTGATGTAGAAAGTTAAAGTTGGTAGTAAAAGAATTACAATTTTAAAAAATTTTAATACGTGTTAAAATTTGTATGTATTATTTATATTAAATATGTTTTTGTTAATTTATTAAATAATTTATTTAAAATATAATATTTGATAATTTAATACGCGTATTGGACAATTTATTTTATAAGCAACCAATAACAACTATAAATTTAACTGATAAATATAAGAAAAGAAGATTAACCTTATTGTTACATTTACAAGTGTTGTTGTTGGGCCCCGATTCCTTTTCTCAGGTAAATAAGTTGTTTAAATTATTTTGAGGTTTTAGTTTGATAATTTTAGTTTGGTTGAAATAAATTGAGGATTTTATTGTGTAGGTTATGATTATTAAATGAAGGGATTTAGTGAAATTAGATTTATTGATAAATTATTATTTGTGAAATTCTTATTTGTGATACGAATTTTTTTTTAAAAAGGAATAAGTTGAATTGAAAGAGCAAATTAGGAAGTTGTATATGGTTTTAAGGCTTAAGGTGAGTTAAGTGGGCTTTTAGCCCTTTGGCATGTCTTTTAAATGAAGAGTAAAGGAAGTAAAT
>JAOSBL010000008.1:13268041-13283010 GCA_027568915.1 Erythroxylum roraimae
CCTTGCTGCAGCGTTCCCTTTATTATTATTGGTAGCCCTGAGGCCCTGCTGGACAAGCTTCTTACAGCTTCGTTTGTGAACTTTTATGTACATATTTTGCTTTTATAATTAAATTTACTGATTTATCAAAAAAAAAAAGCTATCTAAAAGCATTTTTGTATGCTGTTCAATGAGAAACTGCTAAGTTATAAAGCTATTCAGGTGGCGCATGTTGTCAAAAGCTATTCTCTTCCGTCTATTATCTTTTTAATTTTTCTTCGAAGTTGGCTTTGTATCATCCAATTATCATGCACGAAGTACAGTATCTTTGCCCCACAAAAATACACAGAGAGAACAAAAATCGATTATGAGCTATGTAGTCGGAATCTGAAATAGCAAGTCGGTCAACCATGTTGATGTTAGAGTAGTGTTCAAGGAGAGGCTGCATGCTTTGACTCTTCTGTTCCACCATTCTTACCAACAGTACACTAATTATTTCTATACGATCTCTTTAATGTTAATGTTTCTTAAAACTATAATCTTTGCACTTGATCTCTGTCTCATTCTTGCTGTAGAGCAGTTTTATCGTTTCTGTTCTGCGTGTTCCAACTTTCACTCGATGCAGATTTTACGCAAGTTGAATAGTCAGTACCACTTTCCAATAAAAACCCATCTTTGTTTGTTTCTGTTCATCTTCTTCGCGGGTCTACCAATACTGGCCGTTGCCGGTGACCTGACGGCAGAGACTCACACCGCCGCTGACAATATCCTCCTTAACTGCGGGGCCTCTAGGAACTCTACAGGCCGTGACGGCAGAGAGTGGATGGGAGATGATGGCTCAAAATTCGTTTCCATGGGAGAATCCAATAAACCAAGAGCAGTCTCCAAGCCGTTTGACCCTCAGTCAACTCTTGATCCCGTTCCATACAAGACTGCAATGGTATTTCGCTCTCAGTTGACATACAGTTTCCGTGTTAGTCCAGGGCAAAAATTTATACGCCTTTGGTTCAGACCAGCCATGTATGAGGGGCTTGACATGTCTGATGCAACTTTTAGTGTTACTGTTGGTCCATTTGCCATCCTTAGCAACTTCAGTCCTTCCCTTACCGCTAATTCCCTGCGTACAGAATCCTTTGTTAAGGAATTCTTGATGAGTGTGGAAAAGAATCAGATTTTGAATATAAGTTTCAGTCCCGCTAATTCCGGCAGTAGTATTGATGCATATGGATTCATTAACGGAATTGAGATAGTGTCGATGCCTATTGATCTCTACTATAGTGCCTCAGGAGAAATGGGCGTAACATTCATAAATAGAGAACGTGATCGGTTCACTATTGAAAACAATACGGCTTTAGAGACGGTTCATCGACTAAATGTAGGCGGAAGATCCATTTTTCCGAGAAGTGACTCGGGCATGTTTCGCAGTTGGCTTCAAGACTCCAAATTCGTGTTGAGTGGGGGCGTTGTACTTGTCAACAAAACTACCCCAGTCATCTACACAAAAATTCATGCTTACGTTGCTCCGAGAGAAGTCTATCAAACCGCAAGGTCCATAGGCAGTGGAATGAACCTAACATGGAGATTACCTGTTGATCCAGGGTTCAGGTATTTTGTTCGACTCCATTTCTGTGAGATCCAAGGGACTACAAAGAAGAGCGGTGGCAGAAAGTTCAAAGTTCTTATCAGCAACCGGACGGCTGAAACTTCAGTAGATTTAATTGATTGGGCAGGTGGTAGTGGAATCCCAGTGTTCAAAGACTATGTTGTGAAGATGCCAAAAGAGAAAGCTAGCACAAACATGTATCTCTCTATCACACTTCAGCCAGTGGGCACATCAGAACCAATACTTAGTGGGATCGAAGTGCTCAAGATCAACGACACAAAAGGGAATCTCAGCAGCCGAAATGCTGAGCAATTCCTTTATGCAGATCCAGTTCCAAAACATCATGCCAAGAAGGGGAGCACAGAATTAATTGCGATAGTAGTAGGAGTCGTGTTTACGGCTCTTTTGTTTGTGGGATTGGCAAGTTTCTGGTTCTGCAAAAGACAAGACTGCACCGTGCAAACCATGAAGCCCATGGAGAAAGGAACCTGCCATCAGTTTACATTTGAAGACATAAAGAATGCCACCAACGATTTCGACAAAGAACTCATAATTGGTAATGGTGGCTTTGGTAGAGTTTACAAAGGACAGATGGGAGATGAAAACAGGCCGGTAGCAATCAAAATATTAAAGCAAACATCGAGCCAAGGGCCCAAAGAGTTCTGGGCGGAGATCGAAATGCTATCCAAGCTTCGCCATCACCATCTTGTATCATTGATTGGATACTGCGACGATGCTCGGCGCATGATCCTGGTCTACGACTACATGCCCCATGGGAGCCTCTGTGATCATCTTTATCAAAAGGATAATCCTCCTTTGTCTTGGAAACAAAGGCTGGAGATTTGCATTGGTGCTGCTCGTGGAATAGAGTATCTTCATGCAGGTTCAGACCACATCGTCATCCATCGGGATGTCAAGACCTCAAACATCTTGCTGGACGATAAGTGGGTCCCTAAGGTCTCTGACTTCGGGTTGTCCAGATTGGGTCCCACGAGCCTTTCACGAAGCCACGTAACCACGGATGTGAAAGGCACATTTGGGTTCATGGATCCTGAGTACTTCCACACAAACCATTTATCAGACAAATCTGATGTCTTCAGTTTTGGGGTGGTAATGCTTGAAGTGTTGTGTGCTAGACCAGCCGTTGATATGAAGTTGGAGGATCAGGAGCATAGCTTGATTTTGTGGGCCAGGCAACATGTTAAAGATGGTACAGTTGACAGGATAATAGATCCCAATCTAAGGGGCCAGATTTCACCACAATGTTTGAAGGTGTATGTCAGAACAGCTATGAAGTGCCTTCGTGATCACAGAAAAGAGCGGCCCACAATGTCACAAGTTCTTATGAAACTTGAGTGTGCAATGAAGCTGCAGGAAGGTCCGTACGATGGTGCAGATGAGGAGGGAATTACGCCTGATGATGGACCTCAATCAGAGCAAATTTCCTTATGTGGGAAAGGGAAATATAGAGTGGTTGCCAGGACAGGGTACAGCAGGGGTCCACCACATTCATGGCCCTCAGTTTGGCAAAAAGCCACAACTGGAAAGGAAGCAAACAGGCATTTCAGCGAAGGGGGTGGAGGTAACTTCCCTAAACCAATATCTTTACGAGGCCTGAAGGCATTCTTTTTTGCAATTTCGGCCTGCAAAGCTTTGAAACGCGATAAAGAAGAGTCCACATCAGGAGACTCAATATCAAGCAAGGAGTTAATCGAAATTATGAACATTGGAGATCAAAGCGGGTCTCAGGCAATCTGATTTCAGTTTCCTAAACTAAAGCAATTCGTGGTTTTCACTTTTTGTTAACTTGGTAGCTATCTTTTTTTTTTCGGTGTCTAACTTGGTAGCTAGCTTTAATTGCTAGTTTGTCCACAAACTTTTGGTGATGTGAAAGGATCAATTCTGGCACGGTATGAATTTACTCTTTGCTTTTTCTGTCAAACAATAGCAAGGCAGATGATAAGATTTAAAAATTTCAAAGATAAAATTATAAAAAAATCTAACACATATGACTAATGGTTAAGACATGTTTTATTAATAATTTTGTCAGGAATCTCTGAACTGATAAAAAGAAAAGCCAAAAAAGCTAATAGAAAGAAGACTAGTGTGTTTCTTTCTTATTCGTTGTTTGCTTCTTTTTGTGAAGTGATTGATTAGTATGGTTCTTATCATCTTCACTTTATTCTGTGGAACTTTGAGATGCCATTCTGGTTCTGCTTTATCCACCTCTGACAACATTAAGAGCCAAAATAGTGTAAATTCAATAATGTGGAAATAGTCTTAAACTGAACATCACTGTGTCGAGTGTTTTATCAAGGACCAGTACTTTTAAACCTTCCACCATCTGAATAACATGCAATTTTTGAATGTCTTAACTATCATGAGACGCCGCGCCTGTAGACTCCTGGAAAGACGTCTCAAAAATCTTAACTTATACATTCTCTGGTTGAGAGACAAAAGGAATCAGAGGCAAGGTAATGAATTTGAACTTCATGTAATCTTAGCATTCCCATATTATTCTCTGAATTTGTTTATCTAGACTGACTTTACCATTGAAGCGGTAACATTGGAACAAACTTCGACAGTGTTTTGTAAATTGTCAATGACAAACCTCACATGCTTAAATAGGAGAAGACTTGACAGATTTATTCGAAATCAGTTGTTACCGTTTATAAGAATTCGTTTGAGCGGTCAAAGATTAGGTGAAAAATCCTCAAGAATTTACTATAGGAAGAGCGTCAAAATTAGGAGTTCAACAGTCGGAGAGAGAACATGACCTCGGACAGCTTACAAGAATAGTTGAACAAATTTGTGGATGCAGGAAACTCCAAAAGTAATAGTAGGAGTCACTCACACCATCCTTAGTAGACCGTCGAAAGCAACTAGTCCTAAGGCCGACGACGGAACTGACAGTTACAGCGACCACTTTTTCGCTGAAACCGTGACGACAAGACTGTCGTGATATTTTTTAAGGTAAGTATAATACTGTTAAATGGTAAAAATACAAAGGAAAGCTTACATATATTATGACCCTTCTTAAATTTTCTTATACATTAGGATTCGTTAACTTTGACTCTGACTTAATCCGACTTAAATCACCTATTTCAATCAGTTAATTTCTATTTTCTATTACTAATTTTTCACAACCATCAATATTATGTTCTAATGAACAATTTAACCACACCTTTGTTATAACTAAAAACTTCGTGAAATTTGAGTATAAGAAATTTATAGTAATGTTTACAATTTCTTAAATATTTCTATCTTATGATAACTATAAAATATTTCAATCAACATCTAATTTAATTATTAATTCGTACTCTCAAATTTAATAACAAAGCATGTAATTGTTCATCAAGCAATCATAAACATTAATAATAGAATTGGACTAAAGTATCAATCTAATTAAAGCTATGAAAGTTCAAGTATTCATAATCCTTCTACATCATAGTCCTACAAAAGAAATCTAGAACATCACAAGATTAAATATCAACTTCAATATGGTTTGAGCCAGATTTAATAGAGAAAGAAAAACTAGGAATTAAAGAAAAACTAATGTTGAATTCCATTTTCAGATTTCATCTACATGCTTTTCCTCTCTTTCTTTGTGTTTTCTCTTTCACAACAAAATTTTTTAAAAGAAAGTAAGTGTCAAAACTCAAAAGGTCAAGTCCTCAAAAGAAAGTCCTAGAGTCTTCTATTTATATTTTTCTTTTAAAATAGGTATTTCTAAGTATAAAGTTTCATTATTAATTTTCTCGCACTAGTGTTAGAGCATTAGTTTAGTAGTACAAGGGCGTTGCTCATAGTGATGTACATAGTGAACTATCAATTATAGTGCAAAAGTGAACATACTTGTGCAAAAGTGCTTGCGCTTCTGCCAGTTCTAGTTATTGGTTGTAGGAGTGCTTCTTCCAAGAGTATCATTGTGGATTCCTAGTATCCATTCAAGTAGTACAAAAGTCGTCATAATAGCACAAATACACTTATACTTTTGCCCATTTTACTTGAAAAAGGCTGCTAGCGCAAAGATGTAATGAGCCATATATTCTTTTCTATTTTCTCATTCCTTAATTCTCCATTTTCGTTCTAAAAATCCATCATAACTGAAAAAATGATCCGAACTGTAGAACAATCATAAAATACATCAAATTGCTAATAGAGTTTCTTAAAAAACTACATGCTGTCAAATTTAAATTAGGAAATATAAAAATCCACTTATCAAATACCCATGAACTTAATATTTTGCTAGTCCTTGAGCAAAAGACAAAACAAATAGAAAATAAACTAAACAATTTAAATGATAAACAACTAAGAAATGACATGGACATTCAAAGTTTTGAATAAATTAACTAATGATCTCAAAGATAAACAACTAAGACATGAAATGAAATACGAAGTTTTGAACAAATTAACAATCGATCTCATGACTTCATAAAATGAATAGCTCACACAAAGTTCAAAACATCATAGATGTGTATAAAATCAACTTAATTGATAACTTTATCTAAAATTAAACCCCTTGTGTGTTTTATATTTCTAGTCTCTATTTTTTAACCATTGTGCTCAAATAAGTATAAACAAAGGAGTTACAAAGAAATGTTTTATAACTTCGTATGGTTATTTTACATGCATCTCTCTATTAATGGGCTATTCATATCTTAGATTAGCTTGTAATGTATGACTAGGGTTACAAGTAGGGTAATAGATATCAATTAGGATAAATGTACCCATAATTATAAAATTATTCTAGGATCTTACAATGAGCTCCCATATTCCTCTTATCATACCTTTAAACTCATTACCATTCACATTAAACTTGTTAACCCCGAACACTTTTATTTACATATGCACATAGAAAATGCACCCTTAAACTTTATTTTTTCTATAATTAATGAGGTTATGGGTGTAGTTTTATTTTTTCAAGCCATAAAGTTTTCTCTTATTTTCTAAAGTAATATGGCTCGTTTTTTTAAAAAAATAGCATTCTATGAGTATAAAGGGTTAATTAAGGAAAAAAAATAAGGGCTAAAGGATTAATATGGGTAATAAAGAAAGAATGGGCTTAGTTAGGCTCACATTACAAGAAAAATAGGTTTTAGTGACGGAAATTACCGACGGAGAATAAAGATTTTTTGTTGGGAAACAAATTTGACGACGGAAATAACTAATAGAAAGAGTCGTCGGAGAAACAATCATGGGTAAATTTTAGCAATGGATATTAGGAATCCGTCGCAAATTGAGGGACGAAATTTTGCATATCCGTCGGTAACTTGCACAATGAAATTTTGTCATAAATTTACCGACAGATTTACAATATTTTGTCCCTAATTTACCGACAGGCTCACAAATTCGTCGATGAATTTACTGACAGTAAATTGTAAGTCCGTCGCTTAAATTGTAAGTCCGTCGCTAAATTTACCGACGGACAACATTATCCGTTGCTAAATTTTTACCGATGGAATATTGTAATTCTGTCGGGAAATATAGCTATGATAAAATTCAACCGCTATTTCTCACTTCCTACTCGAGTTTTCTGTTGATAATGTTTTGATTTTTTGTACATTTAATTTCTGTAAATAATGAAACATTGATTGATAAATATAAAGTAAACATTATCATAAGTGATAATATAATAAAAAAATTATAATGTACACGAATAAGCATCTTGAAAATAACTGCAAATTAAGAATTCATACAAAAACTTAAAAGTAGCAAAACATCAAATACATTCACTTATCCAACTAAGCTATGCAGGTGGTGAAAGCGGATGCTCTGACTACTGCGATGAGGTCCTGTCCCTCCCCTTCAACTCATTCATCTCATTACAATGCTGGGTTATGCACTTCATCAGCCTTTATACTATGTTCTAAAGCTGAACGATTATCTCATCTGATGCAAACCACCTACTAGATTCAGTTGTAGAGGATGTGGAGGATTGTGAATAGCATGTGCTTGCAAAAGAACCTAAGTCGAAAATCCTTCCACGGTGGTCCCTACCACCCACTGCATCAAGATATGCCTGACTCTTATCAACAGTTTCAGAGATCTAAGATTGTCTTTTAATGCTGTATTGTATTTGGTCCTATCATTATAATTTTTTTGTGTTAATAAGTTAATATTTTTAGGAATTAATATTAAAGTATAGATTTTTCATACATGAAGTTGTTTGCATCGGGTGTTAACAAAGGTTACACTATCATGCTTCTTGGTGTGAGTGTGCAAAAAGAGCCGATGTGGTGTAGGCTTTCTGCCCATAGACTTTTCCTGCATTAGAATAAATTGTTATAAATGAACTATAATTTATAAAATTTTTAGTACAGTTTCCTCTATTTTTATGATATTTACCCCCTGTTAGACCAAAAAATTAACTTAACAACATAATCATTAATAGTACCAGACACTGATAACATTATTATTCTCTATAATACACATATATTTTCATTCTAAATTTTACACATCAAATTACATTGAAATCAAATTTCATACGTCAAAGCACAAAAAACAGAATATAAGTGTAAGTTTTGATACTTACAAGTTTCTCTGCATGCTCCTGGTGGGTCATAGATCCTCCAGTGTGTACGAGTAGACTCTCTCCCCCTAGTCTTTCACGTCTGTTTGCATAATTGCACTCTGAAATGGATATTGCCTTGGGTGATGCCCAATACTGTTACCAACAAGTCCATATTTCTTCAGATATATGTGGTGGTTATACACCATTCTTGTGTGTTAAACCAAGAAAGTCTCTATAACTTGCAAGAGCTCACTTCTCCCATACATTATAAATTACGGCATCAAATTTGAATCCAAAAAAATCTTTCTAAAAAAAAGAAAAATATACTATAAGTACTTATAAATGAAAATATTTATCTAATTAATGTATAAAATTAGATAAAATAAAAAAGATTAAAGAATATTTTTTTGTACCTCAAACTCCTGCTAATAAAAATCCTTTGTCTCTTAATAGATATTTTTCCATATATAACCCTCAAGATTTATTTTCTTCTTAAACTTAGATGACTTATTTCTGGAGCACGTTTCAGATGGGACCAACCTAATATATAAGCTATTTTAGATCATTTTCAAATTAAAACCTATAACTTCAGTATAAACCTATGGTATTATCATACACATATTACAAAATTTTTAGAATTTCACTCACAGATTGTTGACAATAATGATGTAGGTTCTTCCATCAACTACCTTAGCTCCTGGAAGAAGGCTGCCTCCTTCATCCTCAACATTACCTCTGATATCTCTGTCGATATAGGGGTGCTGGATGGTGTAGCAAGGGTACTGGATTGTGTAGCAGTAGGTAAGGAATGTGACTCTACAGAGGCTGTAGGTGGGGAACGTGATGCCTGATCTGCATGCGTACTAGCTGGACGTGCAACACCTGATTCTGTAGCATTTGTAGAATGTGATAATTCACCTGGACAATCACTGGCTCCTCCAAATCATGGTAACCTGAACCTTGACCGCATCATATCCTGTTTCCTCTTTTGTGGCATATTTTAAATATGAATTTCCCATTTTATTGATTATTCTACTAATACAACAATATAAATTAAATATATAACAATATATTGTTGATGCAATAATACATTTATTCATATATTATTCTATTTCTTACATAAATAAATCGTTATCATCACTTAATTGTAAATCAAAATCATCATCATCATCATCTTTTTTTTTTTGAAGAATTAGAATCAAACTCAAGCCCCTTTTCAGGTCTCTCACCCTCCTCATCCTCTCCAAATGAAATTTCGACATATTCATTATTTGGATTGTTCAAAGGTTCATTCTCGTCATATGTTACATATGGTTTATTTCATGAACATCCCCCTGAAACGCTTCACTTTTAATTCTCTTATTTTCTCCTTTTTCATGTGATTCAAAAACACCTCTAAGTTTTACTTTGCAAATGGCCAACCAATCTGACTTATCTCATTTTAAGCTAGAAAAAGGGACATAATACACCTGGATCACTTGCATCGCCAACACGAAAGTTTCAAATTGTCTAAATCTTCTTCGTTGGTTGATTTCAACTAGATTGTATCGACTATGCACTTTTGTTCCAACATTAAGAGTTAGAACAAATCATTGACACTTAAATATCAAACTATGTTTTATTGACAATGCAGGGTAATCAATTTCAAATATCTCAATAATTTTACCTTAGTAATCCATCAATTCTCCCTGTATGCAAACCTTAATATTTACTATTGCCATACTATAACCATTATATTCTGTATGAAATTTGTTTATATTAATAAAATACACCGGAAATGATTTAACAGTTCGCAAAGGTCTTTTTGCAAGATCACATATGAACTTGTTATCTATTGGATTTTCTGAGGCTTAAATTTTATATGGTCATTTAAACACTTTGATCTGATAGCTCAACCATTTCAATTATTGCAAGTGAAGTCTTGAACTATCGAGGAAAGTGTCTTTCAACTTCTTTATTGATATCATCATGTGTTTTTTCAGGCATTAACTCATGTAACCATTCATCGTATAATCTAAAAGCATTATTATGTATTTTAGTTGTGAACAACACTAACTTCGAAAACTCAAATAATCAATTTCAACATCAACTTAAACTTACTGCACGAAAGGTTGAACATCTTAACAATTCAATTATGATTAGCCATGATGAATATTGTTGGTCGAATTGACCAAAAGGTTAGAATCTATCTGTCGACAATCCCAACCTAACATTTTGACTTTCAGTTGCAAACTCAGAATGGTTGTTATTGAAATGTTTCCATACAAGTTCATTCGATGGATGACTCATTATTCCATCTTTCTGTTCATGTTCATTATGCCATCTCATATGAGATGCAGTAACATCAGAGGTATATAGTCTTTGAAGTCTCGAAGTTAGCGGAAAATAATACATCCGCTTCTAGGGTACTAATTTCTATTTCATAGAATACTTTCTAGGTTTGAACCTAGATTGACCCCAAAATTTGCACTCTTGTAATTCCACATCATCTCCCCAAAATAACATACATGCCAATTTGAAACAATCAATTTTTTCAACTGGCAAACCAAGACCCTTAATAAGTTTCTTCATATTGTAGAAATTATCAACCATTGTATGATCAGGAGTCAACGATTCATTATACTAAGCAAGAATTTTATCCAAACTACGATTATAAATATGCCCTTTAGACTTTATGTTCAATAGTCGAGCAATTGAAGATAATTGAGTCATAGTCTCATAATTTGGCCATAATTCTTGGTTAGATGATTTTAGTAAGTAAAAAAAAAATCAGGTAAGGTTGGTTCTTCTTCAAGATTTTCTATATTTGTCTGAAAGGTATAACCAACTGCATCATAAACCATTTGGGTGTAAGGATTTTCAGTTGCATCCATATTATTTGTTATAAATCTAGTCCCCCATTCAAACCCATCCATATTTATTAATAAGTTTACTTCATTAACCCTTCAGGTGCTACAAATTAATAGCTCCCCATGTCGTGTCTACTCAAAATAATTTGGAACAAACCCTTTTCTTAACAAATGGAGATTCACTTCATCAATAGGAAGAAAACGAATATGTTTGCACTTTTTACATGGACATCTGATCTTTGGACCATCTATATATGCAGGTTGAGAACATGCACAGTCAATAAAAGCTTCAACTCCCTTAACAAACTCAGGATTGATGAAACCATCGGGTGTTAATCGTCTATACATCCAAGATCTATCAATGTTACTCATTTATGCAAAACTATTTTTTAAAAAGGTGATTTCATAGTTAGATATAATAATCATTATGGTAGTATCCATATTAATCTTACAGAATATTTAAGCTTTGCTTTACAAATCATTAGATCCTTCATTTCCCCTAAGTTTTTACAAGTCTATGACCATTTCCCCTCCAAATTGAAACCAACCTATCCCACCATATGATTTCACAATTAAAAAACTCAATCGCAACCAATTTTGCCTTAGTGATTGGACAATCACCACATTCTAAGTCATAAGAACCTTACTACTTCATATAAGAATTTGTGAGGAAAGATAAGGCTTTGATTTTTATTGTCCTTAATATATCTTAATACCCTATAAGCAACCTACAAGTGGACTGTACTTGGCTTATCGATATATTGACTTAATTGATGGACAACATATGTGAGTATCAGTTAAATAAAGCAATTTTCCAACCAATATCCTGTAAGAAGTGACATTAAGAAGTAAGGAAAAGCACCTACAAGCACTATGATACGTGGTATTCTTTACACCTATGAATCAAGAAAGCAAGTTCTCGTTGTGACTCCTAGTCATGGAATTTTTCACCGATAAGTCTCATGGGAGTTGCATCACGAGTTTTCAGCCTATATACCATCCTAGGAGTTTATCATGCAAAGAATTATCATGTCAATTGCATGAATTTCTTATGTTAATACTAAGTTTTGAATTAATCACATTGAAGTTCAATTCTTTATGTTTCAATTTAAACAATGCCGAAACATAAATGCTTAGACTATTAAACCCCAGACTAAAAACTCATCAATCATTTTCAGAGGTAAAATTGCAAAGAACAACAAAAATTGATCACATTGTAGACATTAGCTAGTTGAACGACTTACCTTGATAGGCAAAAAATTACAAACTACAAAGAAGACCAATGATGTTAGACATTTATCAACACTCTTCAATATAGAACATAGCCTACAAGAAAGACAACAACAATTAGTTAGTTTTTGATAAATTTTAAATTAAGCATAGGTACAAATATGCATGAGTTTTAAGTTGTGCATTGTATATTTTGTTTTCCTTTTTTGAATTTTTCCATAGCCTACAACTTATAACCATTTTTCGCAATATCACATATGGACAAAGACAACATATAAATTTTTTGCAAGATCATAACCATTATTATGCAAAACCATTATTATGGAAAAAGGCAACAATTAGCTTATTGATGAGACTATGTTTGAATCTTCACATAAAAATATTACATTGTTTTAAATGCAGACAACATAGCATACGTGCCCATCTATCATCCTCTAAGTCCCAAGCAAAAGGAAATTCATGTATGGATCACATTCTAAACCTAGAGGGTGTAATACTTAAGGCAAAAATAGGCACAATTTTTATGCAAGGTCATCTCAAAAGAACTTATAACCTCCTTCTCATTCATATAGGCCTCTTTATCATTAAAATGGTGTGAAACAAACTCACAATCATTATAGGTCTCTTTATAAATGACGTGAAACTTACTCCCATTTTATATCAATCCTTATAAGAAACAAAAAAGCATCATATTTTTTCTAAATCACTATAGGTTATATTTTCATGAAAAGAGTATATCATATGGGTTGAAGGAAAAATTAAGAACTATTCTCTAAGGACCAAGTTTTTGTGGGTACCTAAAATTGATTTTTTTAGTCTAGTAAGACCAATTATCGACATTCTTCAACACAAAACACGGTCTACAAAAAAGAAGATAAAGAATTAGCTAGTTCAGTGAATATATTACAACCAAGCTCCCTTTGTTACATTGCTTCTTTTATAGATTTTTTCATTTTCCCTACACTTATTTCATTGCAACTCATTTGTAAAACATCAAAATACATGTAAAAACATCAATCATTATGATTAAAGAGTAAATACTTATTTTCTTTTTAGGCTTAAGGTTATTTAGGAAAGATTACACAGAAAGAGCTTAACTTTTAAATTAGGCTAAAAAAGGACACACTAATATATTAATGTATAAAAGGGCTACAATTTGGCTTAAATTCAATTCCTATGTGACTTTTATCATTTTTAATTTTTGTATGCATCCTATATGTAATCTTAAATAGATGAAGTTCAAGTTTTAGAAATTCATAATCAAAGAACATATCCACATAAGAAAAGAATATTTTCATGAATGCTTAAATCCTTATAGGATCACTCATGTCATTTACTTAACAAATTCAGTTTCATAAAACAGTATCCTTGCATAAAACACTATGATATTCAAACTAAAATTGATCTATGAATAAAACAATATCTTTGTTAGCGATTTAAATTTTCAAAAATAGTATAGGTGTTATGATCCTCTAACTCTAAAACCACATATAACTAAAAGTAATTGAAAAGTTAATTTAGAATAGACAACAAACTTTTTGATAACATCTATAGAATCTTTGTTCATTTAAAAAATGAGTTAAAATCATTATTAACTACATACTTGACTATGTTAATACCATTAAGTGAATAATTATATATGAGCTTTCATATGGTAAGTTTGTTGAATGTGTAGAAGTCATGAGCGTGAAAAATAATAAATAAACATGTATGTAGGCCTTTGGGTTAAAAACTCCTAAATACATGTATGATTAAGAATGAGAAATTTAAATATGATATGCATGACATGATATAATCTAAGAGTGTGGTTGTTTCTAATGACAATGGGTATGATTTATTGCATGAAAATAAGACATTCAAGAAGGATATCAATGGACTCAAAAAGTCTTTTTCTAGATTCAATATAGGTAGTGAAAAATTGAAAAGAATACTTAGAGCCTTAAAGAGTTCTAATGATAAATTGGTTTCAGTTATTAAAGTGCACCCTCTAACAACAAGACTATCTTTGTGAGGAGAAAGCACATATATGATGAGCCTATGGCTAAATGTGTATAAATATCACATGCTCATCCAACATTCTATTTCATATTAAAAAGAGAAATTTCAAACATTCATGTATTTTTTAAACATAAAGTCTTTAAAGGCAAAAATAACTATAATTCACATGGAAAGACATAAAAAGGCTCATCTATGACCATAGTTTATTAAATATTCTCACACTTATTATAAACCTAAATTCAATTATAATTGTATAACATAAGCTCATAATCATTATAGTCCACCATACAAGTATTTGAAATATGTTCAAAATTCTCATTGGTCCTAATTTTATGAAAGGAACATATGATATGCCTTCTCATCTCAAAATGAGAGCTCCTAATTCTCCATATATCCAAAAGAGAAGTTCATATCACACATATCATTTATCAATACCTAAAAATGCATATAAACATATTCTTTTAAATCTTTCTCATATGGCATTAACACTTTCAATTTTTATCATGTGAGATATCATTTTTTTTGTTGATTATGGTCATATAAAAATAAATTATTTGTTTAAACAATTCTTGTTAAGAAAAATGAAAAAAGATATGAGATGAAAATGGTTCAAAGACTAACCTCTAAACCCTTAAGTTTGTGTGGGTACTTAGAACATATTAACTTTTTTCTTGTAAGTTAATATTAAGTAGCATAAAATAAATTCTAAGAATTGATATTGTAACACCCCACTCCCGCGTGACCCGAACCCGACATCGATGGTGATATCCGAATCCGTGCCCCGCGAGGGTAGCGT
>JAOSBL010000008.1:13295420-13306350 GCA_027568915.1 Erythroxylum roraimae
GACCCCATTTACCACTGTGCGCAATTTATTTTCGTTTGGTGTTTGGGATTTATTTTTGGTGGATTCGACACCCATCAAATATGTTATTAGGTCTCATTTGCCTTCACAGAACAAAAGGAGAAGAATTTGGGTGTAATAGGGATAGAAAATAAAAGAATAGGAAGTACTTTGGAGGGACATGCTTATGTCATGAAATATACGCCTGTGTAAATAACATACACAACAATATGAGGGACCTTGTAAGTCCTTGTAAGCATGTATAGCCTCGAAGAAATTGTTTCATCCATATGAAGGTGGACACACCCGTATAAGTCACATACACAACCATGTCAATTGCCTTTATAAGCTTATGGGAATGTGTATATATATGATTTTGAAGAGTTTTTAGGTCGTTCCACTTCAAAAAAACCCTAATTTTACACTATAAAAGGAAATTATAAAGACTAATTAAAGTGAGGAGACATTAAAGCAAAAGTTATAGTTAAGTTAGAAGTAAAATTAGAGTTTGAGACACACTTCTGAACCTAGGATAGCAGGAACACGAAGATTTCTTCAAAGATCCGATAAAGAACAAATTTTCGTTGAAGTTTCGAGTAGAATATTATATATATATATCTATATCTATAAATTTTTTGTGTTGGTTTTATTTTTTATATTTATGAACTAAATTTGTTTGGTGCCTAGGTATGATACATCTAAGTTAGGATGGATCTTGTAATTTAATTCTTTATCTAATGCAATTTGATTGTTGATTCGTTGCAATTCAACTACGCATTTTTATTCCTAAATCAATATGTCTGGAATATTAGTTCAATGTATGATTTCGTATAATTAAGATTAAGAAATCATGTTGTATGAATAGACATACGATAATTAGAAGGAGTTACATGCAGACCTAGAGATTGATCAATATAAATCTTCTGAATTATAATCAAAAGTAATATTGAAATTCACAAGTTGAGCAATACAATCTTAGGAGTTTTAACTAGAAATTTTTTTCAGTTATTCAATCAAGGATTAGTTATTAATAATCTTGATAAAGGTATCAACATAAGGTAGGGATTTCCACAGTCTAATGATCAATAATTGAATTATATGATAAAGGGTTAATACTTAAGAAATCTTAGGGGGATTCATTGCCTAGGTAATAGTTATTTGATATTGATTAATCTTAGTTTTATTTGTGTTATGGTTTATTATTATGTTGAACTTTAGTTTATTTTAGTTTTAATTAAATCATCATCCTCTTTTTCAGTTAGAAAGTAGAAAAGGTGTTATTATTAGTACTTGTAGTCCTTGTAGGATTGACACTCAATATTCACTGATACTATACTATAGTTTGATAGATACACTTGCCTGTGAGATTTATAAGACAAAGATTAGCGTCATATCAGACATGAAGTTGGAGTTAGCATAAATACTGCATACTTATAGAACCTATCAACCATAACCATGATTGAATCCATTTCATCCACCTTTAAAAATTTGCAAATGAAGTCTATCGAGACCGATATCCACAATCTTTCTAAAATAAGCAAAGGTTGTAATAATCATGCCTCCTTCTTTCTTGCTTGCTTTACCAATTGACAAATAAGACAAGTTTTAATATATGCTTTTATGTCATTCTCCATCTCTTACCAATAGTAAGAATAAGAAAGGATCACGAGCATCTATTGAACTTTAGGCTGACTAGCCCATTATGAGTCATATGTCTCTAGGTACATACAATTGGCTGCTTTTTTTCATCAACATTCCACCATCATCGAGCCAAAATTATTGCACCACACCATCCTTTATTTGTTGCACAATTTGGTAATAGGTGTTATCGAGAAGAGCTATTAGTTTGATTTGCTCTAATAAATCTGATTCCACCCGCGAGAAAGCATATAAAACTGCAAAGACTTCTTTCTAACTCAACGCATCCACCATATTATTTTGCCTCTCTAGTTTATACTCCTACATAAAGTTATATTCAACAAGAAACTCTTACCAATTAGGTTGTCTTGCAAGCAATTTCTTTTGATTCTTGAAAAAATTATTAGCAACATTGTTCATACAAACAATAAATATGATTCTTAATAAATAAACTCGCCAAGCATCAAGGCAAGGCATTACTGCCATCATCTCCTTCTTGTGGGTTAAGTATAATTGCTTCTACCATTAAGCTTGAGACTTTCAAAAGCAGCAAGATGGCCTTGTTGCACCAAGATTCCATAATGGCTTTACTCAAAGCACCCATTTCCTCGAAAGGGAGATCAAAGTCAAGCAACTTTAACAGAGGTTCGGTTAAAATGATAGCTTTCAACTTCTCAAAGGCTTCTTAATATGCCTTTGACCATCATCACTCTTGATTCTTTTTTAATAAATTAGTCAAGGGCATTGCCTTCTTTGAGTATCCAAAAATGAATTGGCAATAGTAGTTTACTAAACCAATAAAGCTCCTAAGCTCTTACATCGTTTTTGGAACTTGCCAACTAATAATTGCTTGTACCTTTTTAAGATCCATTCACCACTTTTCCTTTACTCACTAAGTGTCCCAAAAATTTGATTTTCGATTGGTTAAACTCACATTTCTCTATCTTCACAAAATGCTTTTGTTACTACAACCACTTGAACACCTTCCTCAAATGTTGTACATGCTCTACCATATTAGTGCTATAGACCACTATATCATCGAAGTAGATCATCACAAAATCATCTAGAAAGTCATAAAGCACATCATCCATTAAGTTATAAAATGTTGCAGAGCATTTGTCAAACCAAATGGCATAACAAAAAATTCATATGATCGATAGCAAGTTACATAAGTCATTTTTTACCCATCACCCTCGACAATTCGTATCACTAATATCTACTCCATAAGTATAATTTTGTGAAGACTACTGACCTTGATAATATATCCATCAAGTATTGAACAAATAGAACAAGATATTTATTTTTTGTAGTTACCTTGTTCAAGGATCGAAAATTTATAAAAATATGTAAAGCTTCGTCTTGCTTCTTTTGGAATAACATGAAAGCTCTATATAAGGCTTTGGAAGATTGGATATAACTCGCTTCCAATAATTCACCAAATTCTTTTCTATAACTCTACTGAATGTAATGGTGTCATTTTATAAGGGGCATATATACGGGGAATTACACTTAGCTTTAATTTGATCTTGTGATTGACTTTGTGATGGGGAGGAAGATTTTTTGGTAACTCTTTAGGCATCACATCATTGAATTTTCTTAATATTGTTATAATAGCATCGGGAACTGCCACCATATTGTCCTCAGTAATCCCCCAAATGACTGTAAGATAAGACTTCATACCTTTCTTAAGGCCTTTCTCAAAACTCATAATAGAATTATATGCTACCATTGTTGTTTTATCTACCATACCTATGCTAGATCTACAACCATTTAAATGACATGAATTTTGCTTATTCATTAGTATAATACGTCCAAGATGTGGGAATAGCATTGCTTTCATTGCACTGAGAATGTCAATAACCAAAATCAAGTCAAAATCATCTAGGGGTATTACCATTATATTATATTTCACAAGCTCAATGAAACATATATACTACTCATACTATTACTTGTACTTTTACCATGGGAGTTTTCATTTTTGCAGGAGTCTTGCTCAGTTTTAACCCCAATTTTTGCACCATTTATTCAATAACAAATGAATGAGTGACTTCCGCATCTAACATAGAAGTGAGCTCCTTTTTGATAACATATATCTTCTTATACATTAACTGTTTAAAAAGACTCACTTGGGTACTTATTATATTGAGCAAGCAAATAGGATTAAGCCCCGCTTCTGAGTGATGCATCTATTACCAAAGCATTCAACTTTTCCTTCATTGGATAATTGTGAGCCTAATAGATGCGTAGTCTAGTCTATTTGTCTATAGTCTATTTTTTGAGCATAAATTCATCTTTAGTTCCACTAACAATGTCCAAGGCAAGGCCAACTCACCTAAGCCAAGCTAATCAACACTCTATAATATGTCAAAGCTAACAAAAAGTCAAACCATGCTTGATCCCACCTAGTTAAGTGACCTTAGTTCTTTGGCCATACCTTCTTTATACCTAATCCTTGCTAGACATTGGCCAAGGCTCAGAAATGGCCAGCAAATTAGTCCGACAAGTGTTAAGTGGCTAATAATAGTCCTCATATGTATATCCCCTAAAATCTTTAAAATCAATAATAACCTAGGAGAGCTACAATCATATAATGTGAATTCAAGTTCAAATAGACATTCAAACTCAACTTTAGATTCTAAAGGGAAAAAGTTTTTATTTTTTTGTTATGGATCATTTTCAAAAGAAAATATTTTTAATAAGTGATTTTAAAGTCTCAGTCACCTAAAAGGTCCTTAAAAGATGAATATTACTATTTTGGGTTAATTACAAAAAAAATCAAATCCGAATTTAAAAAATGGTAATTAAATACTCAAATTTTCAATTTTGTTCAATTCTAGCTCAACGTTAGTATTTTTGTTAATGTTGCTGACATGACTTACCATATAAGACAAAAACCCTAAACACTTATACATGTCAGATATAATTAAACTAACTAATTAAGTTTCATTAAGTTGTTTAACTAAACTACGTCATTTTTAGATGAAGAAAACCCTAAATCCAAACTTAGTTCATGTAAAAAGGTGCCTAAGGTGGCAAATTGAGATTTAATTCAGATTGTTAGAAACTTAATGAAACTTAATTAGTTAGTAGGGACTGTTCAATTGCATTATTCATAAGTTGTATGGTGAGGATTGGAAGCGACAGTTGGATGAGTTCCAGCATCAAACCTTAGAACCACCAGCATTGACTCGTCGTCCACCATTGATCTCCTTTATAACTAAATATAGATGCTTCAGGTGGTTTTAGAGCTGAAGATCAAGTCTGGGGACGATTTCTTTGGAATTCCCAAAAAAATTGTGATTTACAACAAGGAAATGTTGTTTGATCTCCAAGCTTGGGAGTTTCTTAAGTATTTGGTGATTGCAAAGTCGGTGATTGTGGATGCCAAAGTGAAGTCACACAAAATGATGCTGGTCTTCAACCACGAGGGGTTGAACAAGCTAAAATTGTCTATTGTATTACAGGAGTTTATGAATCTTGTTTGGGGATATTTTTAAAGCGTATGTGATGGGAGAATATGTGAAGTTGCATTAAGAGGAAGTAACCATCTAACATTCCAGAGGAGAAATTGAAGAGCATCGATGGTTTTTTTAATCATTTTCTTAAGCGTTGAATTTGAATGGGAGGAGTTAGTTTGATTAAGTTTGACGTGTATATATAACAGCCCAGATCACACGCTTACAGATATTGTCCGCTTTGGGCCTTGGCCCAGCAAGCCCTAACGGTTTTGCCTTTCCCGAGGCCTTCTTAGGAGGTCACCTATCCTAGTACTACTCTCTCCTAAGCACATTTAACATCGGAGTTCCGATGGGATCCGGTACATTAGGCCATGAAAAATGCGTCTGTAAGGGAGAGGTATTCGTACCCTTATAAGGTGTACTTCGTTCCCCTCTCCAACCGATGTGGGATCTCATAGTATAAGTGTTTAGGGTTTCTCTTTTATGTGGCAAGCCACGTAAGGAACGTTAATGGAGATACTAACGTCGGGTTAGAATTAAAAAAAATAGGATGTTTGACTATTTAATTACCACTTTTTTAAGTTTGTGATATAATTGCAAAATTGAGTAAAGTTTGAGATTTTTTATAATTAACCCTAAAATTTTGATATCAAAGCCCCTCCTTCCAAATAATTAATCAACAACAAACCAATAAAAATTCTAGTAAAATGCCATATGCAAATATATATAGATAAAATCAGAAAATAATCGTGTCTAAGATATAGTTTTAAGAAGTTAGAGAGATAGTTTTGAAAAGAGAAATCCTTACTTGAACCAACAAGTTCTCAAAATAAAACAAGATAGTCCTCATAATACCAAAAGCAAGCTATAAACCCTCAAAATAAAATAAAATTCAAGAAATTTAATAAAAGTGACAATCTATGTAAAGACCTCATCTCAACTAAGATTGTGCATAACTTGGTCAACCACTTTTCTTCTGTTAATTGAAGAAATATTTTGCAAGAAAGAACTCAATCGATAAAACTTTCTCATCATTTTATGTCTTTCTATACAGGTTACTAATTAAGACACACTAAATATGAATCTAATAAGATAAATGTAATAAAATCTATACCTTTTAGATGATAAAATTAATTACAATAGAGGATCATCTTATTTAGATCAAATCTATAAAAGGTAAATGGTAACGGTAGAGAGTGTCTAACAAGTAGCCAATTGATTAAAGAATAATATATCCAACATTGACTTAGTGGATATTATTTACATAAGCAATATAGAAATAGAACAATTAAAGTGTATAAAAAATTTATGTAAAAATAAGATAGAGTGATCCTATCAAAATATAAATTCCTTATCTATCAACAGACTAATTTACAACTCAAATAGAATGAAACTAAAGTTTTAAAAATAGAAAAAGATCTAAATATTAAAAGTAGAAGAGTAAAAAGTAAAATTTATTGCATAGTTAAACAAAATTTAAATTTAAATTTAAATAATTGAAATGTTACATTGAATCAAAGTGAATATGACGTGACATAATTAATTATATTAAAGATTTTAGATATAAGAATTCATGTGACATTAAATTGTATTTTAAATAGCAAATTCACATTTATCATATATAGTGGTAACCATGTATATGTTCATGTTAGTAAGTGAGACTTAATGTAACCTATCAAAATGAACTATCTAAGATATTTATTTTAGTATCATCTAACATATCAAAATATCAAAGACAAAAGAATTTGCCTTGTCTAAACAGATTGTGTCTGAGTTTAGTTTTGCCACATTTCAATTCAAAAGATATTACTCTTAGCACATATGGACAATTGAAGAGTACACTCTACCTGCCCTTCATCTCAAAGATATCACAATTCCACCATCATTTGTCCTTCTTTCTCATGCATCTTTGTGATCATTGTGATTTACATCATCATCATCAAGAACATTTTATGATCTCATATTAGTAGTATAGGAATTGAAATCACATTTTGTCAATTTAGATAGTGTTTTTAAATAATAACATTATCTAAATTGGTGTAAAAACATAGAAGTCATTTGATTAGGGGCTGTTTGTTTTCGTTTTTTTAGGTTTTTTGTTGTGATTTTTGTAAATTAAAAATGACTCTTAAAATCGTGTTTGGTTGAACATGTTTGTATATTTCATTTTTAAAAATAAAAAACGGCAACTATTTTACGAAAATGTAAAAATAACATTTTTGTGATTTTGAAAACAGGTTTTCATAAACGTTGTTTTCACAAAAACATCAGGTTTTTATCTCCTCTGCATTGACTTCTTCTTCTGCGTCTTTACTGGTGTTGCAATATCTCCAGGTTTGTTTTCATATCTATATGTTGTTTCTATGATTTCTATTGTCTCTCTTGCCTATAACATCAGACCTATAACAAAATAGAGAAAATAGGCATGATGGAGGAGAGATATGAAAACCGTGAAAAGAAAAAGAGATGTAGCCATACTTAGTAAAAGCAACATATAGAATTTCTTCTTTAAGAATAAGTTTCTGCAATTTTTGTGATGATAAAGAAGATAATGGACTCTCGTTCTTCCTCTCTCGTTCTTCCTCTGAACGTCAATTTTTTTAAGTAGATTGAGTTTCCGACGTGTTTCAGCTCTTCAGTTTTCACTTCACCTTCTCTACTAAACATAATGACAAATTATCTGATTCTTTATAAAGAACAAACAAAACTGTGAACAGTTATAACGTTATTAAAACCGAAGGTATAGAAACCTCGCGTCATTTTAAATTCGAGACAGCTATCTTCTTCCTCACGTCTTTGCAGTTGATTTATTCTTAAACTTCACGTTATTGTTTCCCCTTGTCCTCACGTCTCAGCAGCTTTTTCTTCTCATCAAGCACGCATAGAGTGGAGCACGCATAGAGTAATGTAGCAGAGCCTTTATCCTTTACAAAAGTGAAGCCTACTCTTCACATCATTTAATATGGTAGCCTAGTCATAGTGAAGCCTAGTCTTCACCTAGTCTTCACGTAATAGCTATTGTCTTACACATCATTTAATGTGGCAGAGGTCAAAAGTGAAGCCTAGTAGTCTTCACATTATTTGTCAGCTATTGTTCCTTATAAGTGTGGAGAACCGAAACATAAATGATTTGCTACTAGGTTTGATATCTTCCATCTCCCTTTTCTCACAATATTGGTCCTCAATTCCTGTGAAAACCTTTCCTTTGCCTTAACATCAAAATCTCTTAAAACACATATGTCATAACTTAAGACTCGTTTGGTTATTGGCTGATCAGCCAAAAAATAGCTGATTGACCCAAATCAGCTGGTTGACTTTATAAAAAAAGTTGTTTGAGTTGTTTGGTTATGAGCTAGTTGGGTTGGCTGATTCAACCTAACCAGCTGATATTTTTATTTTTATGTTGATTTTGCCCTCATTTCCTTGGCTCTTTCCTTGCATCTCTCTCTCACACATTTCTTGGTTCTCACGATAAAACTAGATCAGGCAGTAATATGTTCTGATCTTAGACGTTTCTATCTGTTGTTTCAGTTTGTTGGTTTTTTTCTAATCTTTCCCACTTTTTCTCTTCAGCATATCATCTTCTTTGCATTTCTCAGGTACCCTTTTGCGGTTTTCATTATTTGATTTATCTAGTTTAGGGTTTTGTTTTCTTGCTCGTTGATGGAATCGCCCGCTCTGCCAGTAATTTACTACCAACAGTTTAGGTTCAATTCATCTTTAAGCTTCTGTTTCAGTCGTGTCTTTCAATTCAAACAACCCAAAACTTTGTTACTTTCTTTAGTTTCCCCCTTTGAATTTTGATCGATGTGTTCATGGAATTTTAGTATCTTCTCCTCATAGACAAGATAATTATGAATGTTCTTTCCCATCTAAGCCATTATTTGACCACTTGTTTTCGTCTAGTTTTGTCATATAATTATGGGAAGATGATTAACTTTCAACGTTCGTTTTGAACTACTCACCAATTTTAGCTTATTTAAGTTGTTTCAATTATTGGGGCTTTGAGTAAACCTGAATGGTAGCATGCATTTAGAACAGAGTTTTACATAGGCAAAAGTTGAAGAGTTTAGTCAGGTTTCAACTACTCCTAGCATTCCACTTAATTTCCTGATTGGTAGCATACGTTTAGAGAAGAGTTCTACCGAGACAAAAGTTGAAGAGTTTAGTCAGGTTTCAACTACACCTAGCATTCCTCTTAATTCTAAAATTCCATATGGGGAGAAAAACGTTTCCATCTCTGAACAAGGAAATTCTGTATCTAAAAGGAGAAGGAAACAAAGCATTGGAAATGATGTGCGGAACAAGTTATTTCCTCCTCTTAGTCCTCATATTCAGGTAGAATTGTTGAGAATTTATGCATACTTCTTAGTTTCGTAGAAATGAACATTGTACAGATAGTTTTTAGCATTGAACGTGTTTCTTCATGATACAAAATTTAGAGAAACATTCTATCCTTTTCACCTAATGCTGCTTTAGTGTATGCTAAAAAAGAGATTGAGCATGCCACCATTGTTACTGATGATCCTTATTTGTATGCCATTATATTTCATAATGTTTCCATTTTCAAGAGGTAAATTGATAACACTTCTTTCCTTGCTTCATCGTACTTATTGATGAACTCTATTTTCATAAAATTTCAAGTGCAACTATCAATAAGTTGAAAAATGATTATGGTATTGGCTGCACATTTGGAGTTAAAATGAACATGACAAACTGGAGCTGATTTTGGGAAAGAATATTATGAAAGAAATTGGATAATGCATTCATATTAAGGTTTTTGGTAGTTCCATATGTGGAGGAAGTAAGAAAAAGTTACATATAAAGGTACTATGCAGATAAGATGAACAGATTAGTGTTAGAGAAGACTCATCTCTTGAATAAGAACGATAGCTAGAGTATGGTTAGGTGAAAAGGAATAAAATGAGTAGAAAAGTAACGCAAAGGGTTTAAGAAAAGTTACTACACTCTGAGCTGATTGGTTTCACATAATCTGGTTGTTCTTTTACGTATATTACAAAGATTATATCAAACTTTATAATAAAAATTAGCAGTTAAATTTGAGAAAGAATAACTACATTGAAATTCCATGTAGTTGACATTCACAATCCAATCATCAATTAACAGTTGAAGATTCATGATTACTTATTCTCTTAATAATTAGCTATATGGAGGTTCTCTTTCCCTGGTCCTTATTGAGAATTAAACATCATTCGATTTATTACTTCTTGCAAAAGATTTAACGCACCTTGTGGCTTATAGTAATGTAGCAAAAAGCTGGAGAGTAATCTATAAGCATGTTAATAGTCTCTAAATATTAGCTTATTCATCCCTTATTAGGATCATGGGTCATTGGTTTAATTGTGGTGCTAATCATAAATGATTTAGCATGTCTTTTTGATCACATCCTACTTGAATTTCAGGAGCTATGAGTTGATGGAAACGATTCTTAAAGTTTACATCTGTAGGGATGGACGTAGGCCCATCTTTCGTAAACCTCATCCCAATGGAATTTATGCTTCTGAAGGATGGTTTATGAAGTTTATCGAGGCAAACAAGAAGTTTGTCACAAAGAATCCGGAAAAGGCGCATTTGTTTTACCTTCCATGCAATGCCCGCCAGCTGCAATCGAAACTTTATGTGCCAAATTCACATGATTTTGTGTGAATTGATATTGTACGAAAACGTAGATTTCTAACTATGTAATAATGACTAATGATGTCAATTATGGACATGATTTTTCAATTGAATTTTTAAATTAATTTTAGAATAAATTCATGAAGACTTATTATAATTTTAGTATTTAAAATTGTTAAAATACTTTAAATTTATATATA
>JAOSBL010000008.1:13306450-13316629 GCA_027568915.1 Erythroxylum roraimae
AAAGTTTGAAATTTTGCAAAATGGTCCCTGACCAATTTTTTTTTTGCAAAAATGTCCGGAAAGTACCGAAATTTTTGGTACCGGCCGGTACCGACCGAAAATGGCCGGTACCGGCCGAAATTTTTGCCCGGTACATTTGTTCCCGTTCCGGTACCGGATTTCCGGTACCGTCTGGTACGGAACGGTATTCAGATCATTGATCAACATGTATACCGCACTTTCTCTGCTACTAGGTACAATATTGTTCAAGATAACAGATCCAACCATACACAAAAGAAGACATGAAATGTTTGAAATAGAAACATGACATAGTCATAACATAAGCTACGTTCAACTCTAAAACTAGAAAAAGAGAGACAGACGAGATGGCAAACTCACACAACGCAGTACGAAATTGTATCACCAACTGTAGATGAGATGAAAAACTCGCAACTTTTGTCATTCAAAAGCATTTTTGATTTATTTTATCAAGACGGTAGAGACAAAGAGATAGGAGCTTGAATCAAAACCAGTATAAATCTTGCATAGTTTTTTACATTTGTTTCCATACTCGCATATAATAGTACCCAACAAAAAAGAGTTTTCCTATAACCAAAAGATTCACTGGGACAAATGAACAAACATCTTGTAGACAATACCAAAAAACAAAACTGCGTCCATTGAAGATCCCTCAAATACTAAAAAATTGACCTTTTCACTTCCAATTCCAAATAACAAACTCTTGATTTTTCTACTTGCTGCTCTGCTGATGGATAATCATACGTGAGAATCGCTCTTTCATCTAAGGATGCCTAATTATTTGCTTACCTACCCGTCACTTGGTAATTTTATCTTGAAAGAAAGGAAGAATATCGGGGTGAATCATGCAGATGTGGTTTATTAGCAGGGATCCTGCTTGTGTTTGTTTCCCACTTCCATATGGGAAAGGAAGAAAAGTGAGTACAACATCATCTAAAAAGTGTGGTAGGTTTTTGCATTATTTTTTAGATGCAGATAAAGTTTTGAAGGCAAGTAATAGGAAGAACCTAAAAAGCAATAGCAAATGAAGAAACAGAGAAGCATTTGAAACATGATGAAGAAATGAAAGCACAGAAGACACAGAGATGAAAAAGATACAGAAGATGTTGAGCCTATTTCTATAAAAAAAATCTGTTTTAAAACATACGAAAGCATTGTTTTTTCATTTCCGTAAAGTTATTGTGGTTTTATTATTTTTTAAAACAAAAAATGGCAACGAGACTCAATCAAACGTGTTGTTTCCTTTTTTAAGAAAACGACAATAAGAAACGGAAGAAAAAGGGAACCAAACAGGCCCTAAACTTTCTTTTCTATCCATTCAAATCTTACATTTCTAAAATTAGACATTATACTTGTATATGCTACATATATCTATCTATCTTTTTGACATTCTTGCCCTTTATATTTATTTACTAATAAAACAATTCCCTTCACTAATTTTTCCCCCCTTGGCATCCTTGATTCTTATATTTCTTGTTAATTACAAACAATGTTTTTGGTTACCCTATCTTTTATAGTTTTAAGATTCTATATATTTAATATTTTGTCTATATTTTAAAAAAATATTGGCTAATTATGGAATAATTACACTTTTAGAAAACTTTCCAAAATCTAAAGTATGAAACTTAACAATTATATTATTCAAAAATAGAAATAAAAATAAGGATAAAATGTGAATCTTTTTAGTATTTCATAAGTTAGTATTTCATAATTAATACAAATATTTATCCGCCATTTTTACTAAATGCAATCACATATGCTAAAATCAAATTAGCAAATAGTGACTAACATTGTAACATCCTGTTTTCTCGTGTTAAGGGTTAGAACCCTAAAATACTGTACATGAGAGATATCAATGAGAAAAATTAAGAAATGCACTTCATGCTCATGCATAATATAGTATACATACACATGAATTTGATTATTACATATATTACAATGATTTGTTCATGCACTCATTTGATATTTTCCGAGTATAAATGATTTTTTAATGTGATTATGATATGGATAGTGAATATTTTGCCTTGAAAAATTGATTTAGTGAATTATGTTATTGATTTAGAATTTTTGGTAAAATTTGAGAATTTTTTGAAATTAAGGGTATTTTTTGTAGTGCCTCCTTACCGCAGGGTACCCACCGGGATGTCAGGAGGTCATTCCGGTACATATCCTACGATAAGGGCGAGTTACGATCGATCGCTATGTTCACTTCATATGGCATGGTATCATAATTCACTTATAAAGCATCAATAGAAAATCACAATTATTTTTAAAATCAACCTTTTCCTCGTTTCATTTCACAAAATCGAAGTCTACTTTGTGTCTTTCACATTTTTCATATGTACATCATCAAAAACCTAATACAATAGTACTACATGAATAAGAAAAATATGTACAATCTAACTAATTTGCCCAAAAATCCCAGCTGACCGACCTTTGAGCCATGACTTCTCTTGCCAATCACAATTTACACGGTTGGTAGAGCCTCTTCAATAGCTAGAGTCGTCTCTCGGTTCTGAAAAGACAACGTTGCAATCTTGGTGAGTTTTGTGAACTCAATGAGGTAACCATCATCAATGGTTCACTCAATTCATGCAACACATCAATTCATATAACAATTATTTCACAATTTTGCATTTCACATGAGTAACACATTTTCACTTAAGCATAAGCAATTTTGCATTTCACTCAATCAGACATACTTAACAAGATGCATATAAAATGCTCATGAGACACTTTTCCAATTATTACGTTGTTGTGACCGAGTGCCTGAACTATCCCATATAGGGCTCATTAAACGTTGAGCCTAGGGCTCTGAATCACTTTTGAGCTCGAAGCTCAGTTTTACTCGTTGAGCTTTAAGTTCTAATCGGTGGCTACTCTGGTCACAACTGTCATTATCTGATTATGCATTCATGAATGGAATGCATGTATCACAATCAACCACATTATAAAGCACATAGGTCTTTACATTCACATTCAAGCAGCACTTCAATATTTCCATCCATATTACACACTCATTGGACCTCTTATCCGGAATCTACAATCAAGCTATCATTCAAAATATGAATTAGGCAAACAAGTAATTAAGTGAGACCATCTAGGTTACTCACAAGTTGCTCCCGAAGCTAATGCCTGGAAGATCTGGCAACGTCTGGAGGTTGACGTTCCAATTGCTCTTCTATAACAATCAATATGCACGATATCACAATTTGCACAATCATAAGTACTCAATAATGCACATGTATGAAATGAATTATGTACAATACATGTTCATGAGAATCCTGGGAAATTTTCATCATAAAATCGATTTCATATCAAAACTCATCTAAGTATAATCTATACTTAGATTTATGCCTCATTAAAACTATTGAAATCGCAATTCATTACTCACTGGCTTACTTTCAGATTTTACCAAGGCACATTTTTGGGTCTACTGTTCATGTTCAATCAGAAGGTGAAAAATGAGATAATTAGGTAAAACTTTATTCTAGACAAGTGTTCCTACATCTCTTATCTTTCCATTGATACCAAAATCACTCAATTTGGTTCAGTGAGTCAAAAGATATACTTCAACATATTCGGACTGTTCTTATCCAAAAACAGTGTACTATGCACACTTCCATATGGAATTTAAACATCTTAGAGACTGAATTAGATTCCAATTTCTTCATACCATTTGTATCCCCATGTCTCTAGTTTACCACAAAACAAAAATCATCTCATTTGGAGCTCTACAGATCAAGATATCATCAAAATACTGAAATATGTTTAGTGGAATACCATCAGTTCATAATATTTTAAATCACACTCACTGTACCCGCCCCATGCTTTTCAGTCAATGTTTCTCACTTCATTTCAGATGGCTGTGACTTTTGGTAGAGATATAGATCAATGTCTTACGAATCCAATGGTTCAAGAATCAGATCATTTGGGGGTCTAGAGAGGAAGTTATGACCAAAAGAAGCAACCACGTTTAAGACCTCAATCAAATTGAACCTATTGTGGCGCGATTTCCAAAACTTTCACAAACAACGTTGGATTGATCTTGTTTTTGACTATTGGAAAGAGGACTTCGAGATCTACAACTTTCATGAAGACCTCGAAGACAAATTCTATCTCCTAACTTTTGTATCATCTTACTTTTGCTTTGTCTTACTTTGCTTCGTCTTACTTTCACTTCGTCTTACTTCGCTTCTTCTTACTTTTGCTTCGTCCTACTTTCACTTCGTCTTACTTTTGCTTCGTCCTACTTTCACTTCGTCTTACTTTGCTTCGTCTTACTTTTGCTTTGTCTTACTTTCGCTTCGTCTTACTTTGCTTTGTCTTACTTTCGCTTCGTCTTACTTTCGCTTCGTCTTACTTTCACTTGGTCTTACTTTGCTTCGTCTTACTTTCACTTCGGCTTACTTTTCTTCATCTTACTTTCGCTTCGTCTTACTTTCGCTTCGTCTTACTTTGCTTCGTCTCACTTTTCTCTCTAGAGCATCTCCACTATAAAGATCATAGATTTTGACTCAGATGTCCAAAATTTTCATACTATATACCGTCGGAAAGCTAAAAGAAAGATCTACAACTTTCAAGAAGGCAACTTTGCCAAACTCTATCTAGATTAATCCAGATTTTCTCCCAAAGTCAGAACACAAATTTTACATTTAGCTCCCAATGTACTGCACCCAGTTCTCAACTTCATGAAATTTTAAGACTCTTAGAGACAGAATTGAAATTCTATGTCTTCATAAGAAATGTATCCATATATCTCTAGTTTAATCCAAATTAAGAATCATCTCATTTGGACAACTGGAGAAAACGGTGTGGTTAAAAGACTGAAGCATACTCAGTGAACATTTTTTCAGATTTTCAAACTTTCAATATTTTACATCTAACTCATCTTCTACCTAAATTATCTCTTCCATTACAACTCCAAAAATCACTTTTACAACACCTAATCATTAATAATCTTTCAAAACACTAAATTAACACTATAACCAAAATTTTCATCTCTAACAACACAGTATTTATGAACAAACACGTAAATGCCATTTTTCCATGCAGATGATAGTAACTTATTAAATTTATTTCATAAATCCCCAATTCTAAAGGATTTATTCACTACTTACCTGCTGAAAACTCCAAAATCTTCAAATCCTAAACTCCACACAATTTACGTACTTCACTGAGTACAATGACTAGCTTCTGGTTTTCCTTAGGGTAGAGGACACAAATGGCAAAGTGGGTTTGGTGTAGGAAAGAAAAAGCATAGAAGTCTCTTAGAAGGTATTTGATGGAAAACTCTGTGTTTCAAAAGAAAATTTGAAGAAGATGATAATGAATAAGGGACTTACACATAACTTAACCTATCAACTCTCAAAGAACAGTAACCTACTTCTAGCAAAAGTACAAAAAGCCTATGTGACACTTGTCACTTTCCTAATACCTAAGCTCTAACTTAGTTTCTTTTGAAACTAACTCCCTTAAACTTTCATCTTTACAATCCAACTATCTCCAAATCTTCATTTGATTTCTTTTTCCTATTTTCTATAATTTCCAAAATTTATTCCTAAATTCATCAAAATTCACAAATATCACAATTCCACTAACCCGTAAAATTTCCAATGTAAAAACATTCATAATTCTCAACAATTCACAAATCAATCAAATTATATACGGAATTATTCATGAATGCATGTACAATTATTTTCATGTACAAATAAGTTCACTATTCATGTATATGCGTATGGCATATTATGCTTGAGCATAAAGAAACATTTCTAAGCCTCTCATAAATCACTCAGATTTACGATTTTAACCTTCCTACAAGTAATGGGATGTTACATTTTTGGACTAGAAAAAATGCCAAGTGACGAGACCATTGATGAATAGTAGTAGAAATAAGTGTCAGATGGCAGTAGAATTTTGATGAATGACATTAGGATTTAATGACATATGTAATTGAAAATTGGGAGCCAATTGGATTAGAAATTAGAGACAAATCGGTTGGTTATTAACGAGGACCCATTAAAAACCACAAGGTGGTGACATGTGGCAAGTGACAAGTGTCACTTGCCATGCCACACACCTCACTCTCGTAACTTACCCTTACAAGACTAATATTCATTTGTTTCTCACCTTTGGCTAACTGCTCTCTTTTATTCTCTTCTTCATTTCGTTCTTCATTCTTCTTCTCCATCTCACGACATTTTCTCACCCACCTCATCACGTTGATTTTGTTCAATTCCTTCACTTTGTTTCTTCAAGAATATGTTATCTCCTTCATCATGTCATAAGAAAAACCTGATCTCTCCCTCATAAATGTTGATGATCGTGTGGTGTTGAGAAGCAAGGGTTAAGAATAATTTGAAGATCTTGAAGCTTAAACAAGTAAGTAGTATGTTATTCTTCTTGATATGTTGAGTGAAACATGCATGATGATAGTTAGATGTTGAAAGATCATGAAATGGTGATGAAAACATATTGAAGCATGGATGAGAAAAATGACTGATTTATCCAAAGCACCCATTTCCTTGAAAGGGAGATCAAAGTCAAGCAACTTTAACAGAGGTTTGGTTAAAATGATAGCTTTCAACTTCTTAAAGGCTTCTTTAGATGCCTCCAACCATCATCGCTCTTGATTCTTTTTTAACAGTCAAGGGCGTTGCCTTCTTTAAGTATCCAAAAATGAATTGGCAATAGTAGTTTACTAAACCAATAAAGCTCCTAAGCTCTTGCATCGGTTTTGGAACTTGCCAATTAATAATTGCTTGTACCTTTTTAGGATCCATTCACCACTTTGCCTTTACTCACCAAGTGTCCCAGAAATTTGATTTTCGATTAGGTAAACTCGCATTTCTCTATCTTCACAAAATGCTTATGTTACTACAACCACTTGAACACCTTCCTCAAATGTTGTGCATGCTCTGCCATATTAGTGCTATAGACCACTATATCATCTAAGTAGATCATCACAAAATCATCTAGAAAGTCATAAAGCATATCATCCATTAAGTTATAAAATGTTGCAGAGTATTTCTCAAACCAAATCGCATAACAAAAAATTGATATGATCGATAGCAAGTTACACAATTCATCTTTTACTCATCACCTTTGGCTATTCGTATCACTAATACCTACTCCATAAGTATAATTTTGTGAAGACTACTGACCTTGTTAATATATCCATCAAGTATTGAACTAATAGAACAAGATATTTATTTTTTATAGTTACCTTGTTCAAGGATCGAAAGTTTATAAAAATATGTAAAGCTTAGTCTTGCTTCTTTTGGAATAACACAGAAGCTTTATCTAAGGCTTTAGAAGATTGGATATAACTTGCTTCCAATAATTCACCAAATTCCTTTATTTAACTCCGCTAAATCTAATGGTGACATTCCATAAGGAGCATAGATATGGGCAATTGCAGTTAGCGTTAATTTGATCTTGTGATTGACTTTGTGATAGGGAGGAAGAGTTTTTGGTAACTCTTTTGGCATCACCTCCTTGAATTTTCTTAATGCTTTTATAATTGCATCGGGAACTTCCACCATATGGTCTTTAGTAATCCCCCACATGACTATAAGATAAGACTTCATACCTTTCTTAAGGCCTTTCTCAAAACTCATAGTAGAATTATATGCTACCATTGTTGTTTTGTCTACCATACCTATGCTAGATCTACAACCATTTAAATGACATGAATTTTGCTCATTCATTAGTATAGTACGTCCAAGATATGGGAATAACATTGCTTTCCCTGCACTAAGAAAGTCAATACCCAAAATCATGTCGAAATCATCAAGCGGTATTACCATTATATTATATTTCGCAAGCTCAATGAAACATTATATACTGCTCGTACTATTACTTGTGCTTTTACCATGAGAGTTTTCATCTTCGCAGGAGTCTTGCCCAGTTTTAACCCTAATTTTTGCATCATTGATTCAATAACAAATGAGTGAGTGACTCCCGCATCTAATATAGAAGTGAGCTCCTTTATGTTAACTTGTATCTTCTTATACATTAGCTGTTTAAAAAACTCACTTAAGTACTTACTGTATTGAGCAAGCAAATGGGATTAAGCCCCGCTTCTGAGTGATGCATCTATTACCAAAGCATTCAACTTTTCCTTCATTAGATAATTGTGGGCCTAATAGATTCGTAGTCTAGTCTATTTGTCTATGGTTTGTTATTTGAGCATAAATTCATCTTTAGTTCCACCAAGAACGTCCAAGGCAAAGCCAACTCGCCCAAGCCAAGCTAATCAACACTTTATAATATGTCAAAGCTAACAAAAGCTCGAACCATGCTTGATCCTACTTGGTTAAGTCACCTTAGTTCTTTCGGCATACCTTCCTTATACCTAATCCTTGATAGACATTGACCAAGGCTCACCAATGGCTAGCAAATTAGTCCGAAAAATGTTAAGGGGTTAATAATAGTCCTCATATGTATATCCCCTGAAATCTTTAAAATCAATAATAACCTAGAAGAGCTACAATTGTAGAATTCGAATTCAAGTTCAAATAGACATTCAAACTCAACTTTAGATTCTAAAGGGAAAAAGTTTTTATTTTTTAATGGATCATTTTCAAAAGAAAATATTTTTAATAAGTGATTTTAAAGTCTTAGTCACCTAAACGGTCCCTAAAAGATGGATATTACCATTTTGGGTTAATTACAAAAAATCTCAAACTTTATTCAATTTTGAAATTATAGCCCTAGTTTAGAAAATGGTAATTAAATACTCAAACTTTCAATTTTTTTAATTCTAGCTCAACGTTAGTATTTTCGTTAATGTTGCTGACATGACTTGCTATATAAGACAGAAACTCTAAACACTTATACATGTCAGACGTAATTAAACTAACTAATTAAGTTTCATTAAGTTGTTTAACTAAACTACGCCGTTTTTAATGAAGAAAACCCTAAATCCAAACGTAGTTCATGTAAAGAAGTGCCTAAGGTGGCAAATTAGGATTTCATTCAGATTGCTAGAAACTTAATGAAACTTAATTAGTTAGTAGGGACCGTTCAATTGTGTTATTCATAAGCTGTATGGTGAGGATTGGAAGCGACGGTTGGATGAGTTCCAGCATCAAAACCTTAGAACCACCATCATTGACTCGTCATCCACCATTGATCTCCTTTATAAGTAAATATAGATGCTTCAGGTGGTTTTAGAGCTGAAGACCAAGTCTGGGATGATTTCTTTGGAATTCCCAAACAAATTGTGATTTACAACAAGGAAATGTTGTTTGATCTCCAAGCTTGGGAGTTTCTCAAGTAATTGGTGATTGCGAAGTAGGTGATTGTGAATGCCAATGTGAAGTCACACAAAATGACACTGGTCTTCAGCCACAAGGAGTTGAACAAGCTAAAACTGTCGATATTAGTACAGGAGTTTATGAATCATATTTGGGGTTATTTTTAAAGTGTATGCGATGGGAGAATATGTGAAGTGCGTTAAGAGGAAGTAATTGCCTAATGTTCCCGAGGAGAAATTGAAGAGCTTCGAAGGTTTTTTTTTTATCATTTTCTTGAGCATCGAATTTGAATGGGAGGAGTTAGTTTAATTAAGTATGATGTGTATAAATGTTTAAGGTTTCTCTTTTATATGGCAAGCCACATCAGGAACGTTAACAGAGATACTAACGTCGGGTTAGAATTAAAAAAATGTTTTAGTATTTAATTGTCACTTTTTTAAGTTTGTGATATAATTGCAAAATTGAGTAAAGTTTGAGATTTTTTATAATTAACCCTAAAATTTTAATATCAAAGCCCCTCCTTCCAAATAATTAATCAACAACAAACCAATAAAAAGTCTAGTAAAATGCCATATGCAAATATATATAGATAAAATCAGAAAACAATCGTGTCTAATATATAGTTTTGAGAAATTAGAGAGAAAGTTTTAGAAAGAGAAACCCTTACTTAAACTGACGAGTTCTCAAAATAAAACAAGATAGTTCTCATAATACCAAAAGCAAAGCTATAAGGCCTCAAAATAAAATAAAATAAAGCAAGAAATTTAATAAAAGTGACAATTTTTGTTGAGACCTCATTAAGTATATATACTAAGGATGAGTTGGGATGGACGACCACGCAATCCATCCCAATCGCCCATTTAATCCAACGGTGACATTCTCCCCCTCCCCCTCTCTGAAA
>JAOSBL010000008.1:13325449-13337832 GCA_027568915.1 Erythroxylum roraimae
ACTGTGTACCAATCCTATTATGCATGAACAGTCCTATGTCATTCCGATCCATCTCATCCTATACCAAATTTCCTATTCTACCCTTCCAGTAGGGGGTGGGATGTTACATCAAATTCACATCTATGGTATTAGTAAGAAGTATGGATATGGACAAGGATTCCTCCGTCCTATTTAGTACTACTTATAGTTTCATAGCAAAGTTGAGCGACATAAAAGAATAGATCACTCCCAGATCTATTAGAACTCTAGCTTTTAATCCAAAGATGAGAAGAATATCAAATACCATTGTATTTAAAACCTGTGCATCTCGAAGGGTGATGGTGAACATCTTGTCCTAACTGTGACTTGTATGTTAAGAATTAGAGGACTATCCCTAACTACAGCCTCCAGATTTACCTCTTAAATGTCTCTCTCCTAAACCTCATCCTTGTCGGACACCAAATTGTGTTCCCCCTTATGGCTACTGAAATGGAGGTTATGCCACATTAGAAGAGGTCTATTGATATCTTGTTATTGGACACAAACCCTTATCAAATACTTGTCCTATCCACATCTGTAGTAGCCTCCTGGTGGTATGTAGCATGGTCCTTAGTGTACCATGCCACGCTGCTGGAAAATGGAGTTTGTCGAGCTTGAATTGCTACGTCTAAAGCTTCGTCTACTACTACTACTATCTACTCCAGGTGTGAACCTAAATCCTCCCATATATCTATGACCAGATCTCTCCTTACCATGTGCTCGAACAACTCTTTGTTGAGAGTTTTCGCTCTGACTGTACCTTAGTGAAAGGTTTAATTATTATTGCTGCAATTGCTAAAAACTGAAGGGTCCTATTAAATGCCTCCTACTCTGCTCTCCAATAAACAAAGCACCCTGCTTTAAGATGATCATTTCCAACTATTTAGCCATATCCACTTGAGTAAAGACTTCTTTTGACAAGACATAGTCATGCTGACAAAAGGGGGTCCCAACTCTAATACATATTGGTTGTTCATTTTTATCTCATACGAAATGATTGCAGGACATATCGACTCAATCGAATGAAGTCACTTGTATACTCATCCACTGTCCTATCTCCCTGGCATAGATTCAAAAACTTTGACTTGAGTGCCTCTCAAGCTATGAAGGAGATGAAATAGTCTATAAAGCTCTCCATGAATTGCGACTAGGTCACTGCAACCAATTATGGAAAGATGTGATCTTGATATCAATCCTTGGCCACTCCCTACAATGACATCTCCACCAGCCTCCTACCTTGCATTTCCACCTCATTGATAAAATCAATGGCCTCTCTAGGTCTAGTCTCATCAAACTTTAGGGATGGAGCATTGAATATGCCTTTGACAGTTGCATATCTAACCTCTTGTTGTTGTTGTTGTTGTTTTATCATCATCATCCCTTAATCTTGGAATATAACATTCTTAGATTCTATTCCTGTTAAAAATGCTTGCATGTTAAGTTCAAACGCTTTGAAAATTCTATGTGACACTTCTGGCTCTTCTGCAGGTACCTCTCGAGTCTTGGTCATCTTGCGTGTACTGCATCTTCCAATTGAATTGGCATGGCAAGCACCTTATCCTACATTAAGGCCTCATTGTGGGCCTACCTGTCACGTCGAGTGAGAAAGCATGCACATTTGTTTATGCTAACAAAGGAAGCAAAGGTATAGTCAATGCCACCGATTAAAACAAATGAGTATTCTGAGTAAGGAAACTATTTTAAAGAGGGATTTAATTTTTATGCGTCTATAGTAACAAGTAGAATGATACCCTAGGCTTTAAATCTTTTAAGCTGGGTTTAATACCAACTTTGTCATGACCTAAATGAGCACGTGACCGACGACTAGACTATAGGGCTTTTGCTCCTAACGTCGAGGGAGTCTAATAGTGGTAGTGGTGGTGCTTAGCAACATTCACTGGAGGCGACAAATAGAAAATTTGAGTTTTCTTTACGTTTTTTCTCGATTTTTGTAATAATTACGACGTTTTTATGAGGAAAAAAGGGTATAGTTGTACATGACAACCTCAAAGAGGAGTTGATTGATATATATTGTTGACTGGTTAGTAATAATTATAAATTTTGAATAAGGATATTCTTTTTATCAATTACAAACTTGTACATATTAATTAACTATATATATACACATATATATTGTAAAGATTATATGTTTACAGGCAAGCATACGGAAATCGATAATTTGTCTGGATTAAACTGGAACTGCTTGTTATATTAATCTCCAAGTAATTGATCAGAGGACCAATTCCAGAGGATAAGAGAGCATCTGCGAGTTGCGTCCATGATCTCTGACCCCAAATACACGTTCAATCAATGGTTGCAAAAGTCACATGGAAATCAGAACAGTTTACGTTGTCCCTTTCTGCGGGTGGTGGTCTACGACACCAACTTTCGCACGATCCTTCCTCGTCACTTACTGTACACTGGCCCAGATGTACAACAGATCAACACTAATTAGCATTATTAGCTCCTTGATTGAATGCACCGAGAGGATACTTTCAATTTAGTATCTAGCAGATGACCAGGTCTTGCTTCTGCGTGTTGCCCAAGGGCCAACTCAACAAAGTAAGGATAGCCATTCACTAGTTATCCAAATTGGTGAGCATTTATATGGTTATATATTCACCTTTGTCTGAAATAGAAACCCTACTAATAGACACGCAGGGGAACGTGACAAAGATGAGAAGCAAGTTACTGATTAGTTATCTCAAGTTCTGCATATCTACGTTACTGGCAGTGATGATCGCGACTTCTTCGCCAGCAGCTGCTTCTCTGAGTAGAACAATTGGTCAGAGTAACGAAGAAATTGTGGGCTCACAATGGTGTCCACCTCCACCTCCATCTCCACCTCTACCTGCTTTCAATGCCAGCTTTCGCGCTATTTCTTACAAAAGTTTAGAAAAGCAGCCCATTTGCAACGCAAGAATTTATGGCAGTTGCTTGAGACGCTACAGGAATGACACTAGGCCGTGCACTTACTACACTCGATGCAGGGGTTGAAGAGACGAAGAAGAGAAATAAGGTTTCGGTTCTCCAGATAATTAGGTGGGTGGTGCTCATGTGTTTTCCTAGTGAACCTGTCTGCAGTTTGTACTCTCCTAAATTGATAGTTCTCCGCTTATTCCTTCGCATTAATTTGATCCTTGTACGTAGATAAAACCAGAAGACAGAAAACCCCATTGCAAAATGTGGTATTTTTGTGTTTCTGAAATAATTTGAATTCCTATTTTCTGAATATTAATTTTGCAGTCCAGATTAATGTAAGTCTCATAAATGTCAACCTACACAAATCGACTTTCAAAAGTTTGGTACTCAAGAAGGGATGAAGCTACAAAATACCTCATTGCGATAATGAGAACCAAAATGCCCAGCGTCAAAACTTAGTTTAATGGCAAGAATAACTCTTTAGAACCAAAATGGCCAATGTGAAAACATAGTTTAAGTTATGAGACATTTGAAAAATAATTTGAGTAAACTTACATATAATTAAAAATATAATATTTTAATTCAAAATTTAAAAATAATAAATTCTGAACTCTTTTTTTTATTTGATTAAAACAAAAATTAATTAGATAACTCAGAAATTAAAGTAGAAGTTTAGAATTGAAATTATAAATAATTATTACAATTGTAAGTACGGCCTAAGATCACAATTACATTTATACCAACTCTAATTGATATATTAATTTAAAATTACGTTTAAAATTTTACCGCAACATAATATTTTCTGATCCATAGTTTGGTGGGTTCCCGTGGTTTGGGTACATCCACCACTACCTAGTCCACGGAGAACATTAGACAATTAAAATCCGTAGGTTCTCCATTCACTGATAACTGATAAGGTGGAATACAAATTTCTCCATTTGGTTTAATGGGAAGATAATCATACCTCCCAAACTATGGGTCAAACTTCTTATGGTCCAACTGGTTTGCAATTTTTCTTTTTAACAACGAATACGTAAAACTACGGGGCGTTTGATTGGCATTTGGATTTTGGACCAAGTAAAACCATCTAGAATCCAATCAGACATTTGACCTTTTGTCGCCATGGGTGGCTTCAATTGGACAATTCGCGCCAAGTTATCTATGTATGTTGTATACCTCACGAATTATTCTACATAAAAGATCTAGAATGACATTATTCATGATCCTGATGAACGCCTGAGTTCCGATTTTCTTGTTAAGAAAAATCCATGTCAAGAAGGTCTTATTCATGTATCTTCCTGCTTTATCCCCTTTACCTCCTACCTTCAATCGTTTCTCATGACAATTTGCCCTCTGATCTTATCCTTCTCAACTGTGGAGCATCTTCAAGCAAAACTTCCGGGGATGGACGCAACTGGGATGCTGATGTTCAATCCAAATTTCTTTCATCTAACTCTATAAATTCAACTTCGGCACTTGAAGCTCAACAAGGTAATTCAGTTCCCCAAGTTCCATACAATACAGCTCGAGTTATATTCTCCAATGTCACCTACATGTTTCCTGTCTCATCAGGACCAAAGTTTGTCCGTCTCTACTTCTATCCATCAACTTACTTCAACTTCTCTCCATCGGAATCGTTTTTCTCTGTTAAAGCCAATGACCACACACTTCTACGTAATTTTAGTGCCTTTCTTACTGTTTCCGCTGTCCGGCCTCCAGTTGAGTCCCTTATCAAAGAGTTTATAGTCACAGTCTGGGACAAACAATTTCTCAACCTAACTTTCTCGCCATCTCCAGGATCTTTTGCTTTCATTAACGGTATTGAAATCGTTTCCATACCAAACAACCTCTATGCACGAGGCGAGGACAACCCTTTAACTTATGTGGGTATTGATTATTTTTTCTATTTGGAGAATTCTACCTCCCTTGAGACTGTCTATCGGCTTAATGTCGGTGGATCAGATATCAGTGGTTTAAATGATACTGGTATGTACAGGATCTGGCTAGCCGACTCTGATAACATCTTCGGACAGCAATTTGGTGTAACCGCTGTTTCTCCGAATGTTCCTATTAGATATACTAAGAACACACCGCCTTACACCGCACCTGAATTAGTGTACATAACATTACGTTCAATGGGTCCTAACCCTTGGGTCAACATGAACTATAATCTCACCTGGAATTTCTCGGTAGATGCAGGATTCAATTATCTTGTCAGACTGCACCTCTGTGAAACTAGATTGGAGGTTACAATTAGAAACCAAGTTGTGTTTCAGGTACTCATCAACAATCAGACGGCCGAGCATGACCTAGATGTGATTAACTTGAGTGGCGGTAAAGGAATTCCAACCTATAGAGATTACATTGTGTGGGTGCCAGAAGGAATCAACAGCTTGTGGCTGGGTTTAGCACCCAATCTTGAAAAGAAGCATGCTTATATGGATGCATTCTTGAATGGTTTAGAGATATTTAAGTTGAACAATTCAGATGGTAATCTTGCAGGACCAAATCCAGGACCGTTAGTTTCTCAGCCACAAGAAAGGCACTCAGTCTCACGGGACAGAACAACGAAGATACATACATGGCATGTAATTGTGATAATTGGAGCTGCCTGTGGTTTTACATTTTCATTACTCTGTGTGGTTTGTTTCTTTGTTTCAAGAAAGAAGGGAAAGGTGAAAGACTTTGATAAGACACGGACCAAAACCTCAGGAATTCCATTTTCATATGCTTCTGGTTCAATCGCTTCAAAATCACTTGTTTCAGGTCTACCTTCAAATTTGTGCCGCCAATTTTCAATATTTGAGATAGAAGTTGCCACAAGCTGCTTCCTTGAGGACAATGTTATTGGATCTGGTGGATTTGGCAAGGTGTATAAAGGGTACATCGACGATGGGCTCACTCCAGTTGCAATCAAAAGATTACATTCGTCATCCAAACAAGGTCTCAGAGAGTTCAAGACAGAGATCAACATGCTCTCTATGCTCCGCCATGTCAATCTCGTAGCCCTCATCGGATACTGTGACGATCAACATGAAATGATCCTTGTCTACGAGTACGTATCTCGCGGGACACTCCGAGACCACCTATTTAGCACCAAGAACTCTCCTCTTCATTGGAAGCAAAGGGTACAGATATGTATTGGAGCAGCGAAAGGATTGAATTATCTTCACACAGGTGAAGAACAGATCATTCACAGAGACGTCAAGTCAACCAACATACTTTTAGATGAGAATTGGATGGCTAAGGTATCAGATTTTGGGTTGTCAAGAACAGGGCCGACAAGTGTATTTCAAAGCCATGTGAGCACAGCAGTGAAGGGGAGTTATGGCTACGTAGATCCTGAGTATTACCGCAGACGACAACTAACGGCAAAATCTGATGTGTACTCATTTGGGGTGGTTCTGTTGGAGGTGTTGTGTGCAAGGCCTTGTATAATTCCAGGACTATCAAGAAAGGAAATAAACTTGGCAGATTGGGCTAGAAGATGTCACCAAAGAGGCGTAATTGATCAGATTGTGGACCCTCATTTGAGGGGAGATACAGCACCTGCAAGCTTGAAGAAATTCGTGGACATTGCTTATGCTTGTGTGAGTGATAAATGGGCACAGAGGCCCGCAATGAGCGATGTGGTAGGCGGCTTGGAGTTGGCGTTGGACCTGCAACTGCAAGAGGCAACCCAGAAACAAAGTGTCTAGCCTAATTCTCCAGTTTGATTTGATAGAACATTGGACTGAGCTTAAACTTTTTTTTTTGAAAAATTTCAAACTTCAAACTGGTGTCTGGCTCTTTGATAACCTACGAGCTCACCCCATCTCAACCAAACTCATCTATAATGTTATTTGTAAATTATAATAGTCTATTACTTTGTATGACATTACCGTCTATTTTAAAATAAGTGTTACTTAACTATTCTTATTAATTGATTGAATAATAATTTGACCTTATTTTCAAGTATTCAATCTTATTTTAAAAGCTAATATAATATGGACTCAATCTGAAGCTTGAATTCGATCGAGTATCTACTTGAAGGTATAAACCCTAGATAAAAAGGAGAGCTCCTAGATACGATGAGGTAAAATAAATTAGCGTCCAATATTAGATATATCAAGATCTTTAGTTATTAGTTCAGGATCAATCATTAACTTATATAAACAGAGATAATTCAAAAATTTTCTTACTTTTTTTTTGATAAATCAGTTATATTATAAACGTAGAAAAGAAGGGTTTATGTATATAGGTAGCGATTGTGTAAAAGCCAATCTCATACCAATCCAAAAGAAAAGCAACCTACCCTAAAGCTGACATGATAATCCCTGAATTCTTATAGCAGTTCATTACAACAACAACAGAATCGCTTGCTAGATTACACTCTTCACGGAAGTCATCTTTTTCCTATAATGTAAACTTCCTTTGCAGCATGCTGAATTTACATCTTAGCTTCCTGATCCTTGCAATCAATCTTTCACTGTCCCATTCTTCATAGACATTATCTTGGGGCTTATGAAACCTTCCAGGAGTGTCAACTTTCTCTCCAACTCTATTTCCTTACCCTGTTACCAACCTTTCCAACCTTGCATTTTTGTTTTCTGCACTCACTTGGCTTTTCCTACCTAGGGTTTTGATATTTGAACCCTGCATTCACTGCAGTCTGCTTTGCTTGAATTGCAAAACAGTAGTATCTGCATTGCTTGAATTGCAAAACAGTAGTATAACTTCTCCTGCTGGTTCATGCATCTGTAACCCATTCGGCTTATAAGACTTTGAAAACCCTTCCAAAAGTTTCAACTCTTTTACTCATTACCCACTGAATTCTCTCCCTTCCTTCTCTGGTCAAACCTTCGACTTGCTTCTGCTGCTCCATTTCGAAGTTTAATCTGAGTTCCCTCTAAAGAGTGTGACTTCTGATACGTTGCTTACTTTGGTATTCATTTATTGATGAATAAGTTGATGAACAAACTTAAACAACCTATTGAATAGTTTGAAAAAGTTCCTAGATGAACGAATAAGCTACTACAATTCCAATCAACCATAACAAGAAGTTGTGTAACTTCATATTAATTCCTAATTAATAACGCCTAAAGACCTCAACAACCCTATGTTGCACACATGATTCTTAAAATTTGTTAGGAAAAACCTTTTAGTTAACGGATCCGCTAATATATGTTCAACAATTTTTTTATAGTCAAATATTTGACCTCCAAATGTTTAAACCTTGTGATATTCTTATCGTTGTTATTAAATAACACAGCAAAAAGATTATCACAACACAACTAAATGGACCTAACAAATGAACCAACTACAAATAATTTAGAAATCAAAAATTTGAGCTAAATTGCTTATGAAGTAGCCTCATAATAAGTAATAGATTTTGCATTCATATGCAAGGAAGTTAGCACTGTTTGTTTGATACTCTTTCATGAGATAACACCATTTGCTAACAAAAAAATTTATCCTGATATGAACTTTTAATCATTATATCTATAAATAGGCATGACAAAGTTTGTCTAGCCTAATTTGAAATTAACGGGTCTAGTTTGAGTTGATTAAAACTTTTATTTTTTTAAAAAATTAAACTTCAAATTTGTCTCGAGCTCTTTAATAACTTAAAAACTCACCCCATCTCAACCTAGAAACTTATCTCTTCTGTAATCTTTATTTGTAAATTACAATGGTCTATTACGGTGTCATTAAAAAATAAATGACATTAACATCTACTTTAAAATAAGTGTTACTTCAGTTATTCTTATTAATTGATTGAATAATAATTTTACCACAATTATGCCAATTATTTTCAATTATTCAATCTTACTTTAATAGCTAATATAATATGGACTGAAAGTGAAGCTTGAATTTGACCAGGTGTCTATTTGAAGGTATAAACTTTAGATAAAAATGAGAGCTCCTACTATATATAGGATGAGGTAGATATGGCACGATCTTTAGTTATTAGTTCAAGATCAATCACGAACTTATATAAACATAAAAAATTCAAAAAGAATTACTTATTTTGTTATTCATTTATTAATGAAAAAACTTGAACATCCTATTGAATAGTTTGAAGAAGTTACAAGATGAACGAATTAGCTACTACAATTCCGACCAACCTTGACAAAAAGTTGTGTAACTTCATACCATTGACATCTTTCTACACATTGCTTAATGGGTGGATCTCTTAACAAATCATAGAAATTAAATATCTATGAACTTATTTAAGCAAGTAGTAGGAGACTTTAGTAACTATTTATAGAAACCTTGTTGGGTTTCTCCATTATAAGCGTAATAAGAACCCGAATCACACTAATAAGGAATCATTTTTTCATTGGACTTAGCATATTTAACCAAATTCTTTATTGGACTACTTTATTATCTTTAATCTAAATAAACTTGATTTTTTAAATTTAACTTTTTACATAACTCGTAATTAATAAAATTATGAAAGGAATTAAAATTCTCACATTCTTTCCCTTATCAAAAGAGATGAGGTCAGAAATGTAATGGTAAGGGATAAATTAAAAGCAGGTAATATTATTGACAAACTAAGAGAGACTAGGTTTAGGTGATTTGGACATATTAAGAGGAGACACTCAGGCACTTCAGTGAGAAGATGTGAGAAGATCATACTTAGAGATTATAAGAGAAAAAAAGGGGAGCCTAAAAAGAATTGGGAGGAGGTGATTAAAAATGATATGACAATATTGGAACTTACCGAAGATGTGACAGCAATAAAAAACTTTGACGTACTAGGATTTGAATAAAGGATCCATCATAAAGAGATCGTTGTATTTTTGATAAGTCTTTTATCTTTTTCCTCTTGTAGTTAGCCTAATCTTGTAAATAGATAGTATTACCTCTAACGGATTTGGCCTAAGCCTTTTTTTTTTGCCCTATCTAGCTTCTTTTAATAGTTTTATTATCATCATCATTATTATCATCATCTTCATCATTATTATTACTTTTCTTCTTCTTTTTATTAGTATTTTTATTTTTGTTTTGTTTTATTTTATTTTCTTCTTTCTTTTTCTCTCTCTTCTTTAAATCTTTTGGAAAGATTCTCTCTACTAGTTAAGGATAAAGCTGCGTTCTATTGGACCTCCCCAGACTCTGAGTTTAGTGGGATTTCTACTGGGTGATATTGCTATTGTTGTTATTGTCGTTGTTATTGTTGTTGTTGTTGTTGTTGTTTCCCTTGGAAAATATTAATTATAAAATATAAAAAAGTAAAAAGATTAAAAAAGAGGTTACGAAAATCAATATAATGGTCAAGAAATATATATCATTTGATTCAAAGATAATGAAAGTCCATCATTCATTTCGTAAGGCTTTTAATACCAAAAAATATTAGGTATATATGTCATATGTGACATAGATATAATACAATCACACATATCTAATATCTTACTGATATGAATAAGTGTGGAAAACATTAATGGTACTTGTATAATTTGAAATTAATCATTGTTTTGTTTGTAAGTCTCAATTTCTTTTAACTTTATATTATAGAGAAATTTGTTTTTTCTCTCATTGGGTGTTAAAATGCATTAGAGAAAATTTGCACAAGATTAGATCCTTATATATTTCTCAAAATATATAAATATGTATGGAGATATAAGATCAAACTCAACCTAAATATATGCCTACTAACCATTAAAATGCTTAAAATCAACACAACCCATGCGAACCAACCACTCCCTAAGATTTACACTTGTATTATCACAATGTACAATAAAATATATGACTTAGAGCATTATGAAGATCATCTATATATTTATGAAAGTAGTACTTTTATATTACATGAAAATATAACTGTATCAGGAGCAAAAATTACATTAATCCCTAACTAATAATGTCTAAGGACCTCAACAACCTCATATTGAAGACATGACTCTAAAAAATAGTTAGGAAAAGGGTTTAGTTTGCATATCAATTAATATATACTCCATCAAAATATGTTCTATTATGATGTCTTCTTTTTGCATCAATTCCTTTACAGTCAAATATTTGACCTTTAAAAACTTAGATCACGTGGTATTCTTATTGTTGTTATTAAATAATATAGCATAAAGATTATCACAATACAACTAAATTGGTTTAGTAACTGAACCAACTACAAACAATTTAAAAACCAAAATGTGGAGCTAAATTGTTTGTGAAGTAGCCCCCATAACATGTAATAGAATATGCATTCATATACAAGGAAGTCACCACTGTTTGTTTAATACTCTTCCATGAGATAACAAGATTTGTTAACATAAAAATGTATCCTTATGTGAACTTTTGATCATCATATCATATGATAAAGTCTAAATATATATAACCAATCGAGTCTAAAATGTTGACTCTCCTGAATATTAAAATATAAGCTTTAATTCCTTTTACCCCTGTTTGGTTGCTGTCCCCGGGGAGGGGGACAGGGGACAAGACAGAAAAATTCTGTCTCTGAAAGCGTTTGCTTGCTGTCCCCGCCGTCCTTTCTACCGTCCCCGGAGGACAAGGACACGTTTTTTTGTCCCTCCCAAAAAGGGAGGACAGGGACAACATGTCCCTGTCTCCGCAACATATCAACCTTCGTTTGACACTACTGCCCCGACTCCTTCATCCCAGGCTGCCCCCGACTCCTTTGCCACTCTGCCCCCGACTACCCCCGACTGCTGTTCGTCTGTCTTGGATCAAGTCGCTGCCCTTCGTCGTAGGCTTTCTCTGTTCTGTTGGATCTCGTCGTCCCAGCCTTCCCTCTCGCACGCTCCCCTTCTTCCCCAAAACATTGAATTGACAGGGTCGGGTAAGTTTTTGATGACCCTTTTGTGGAACATTGTCAGTCTTCCTTGCAAGACCGACACTGTGGTTGCGTAAAGGGTTCATACATTGTCGTCTTTTCAGAACTCTCTGTCCCTGTTTATGCTTAAATTTTTTTCGGTTTACCCAGAGACCCACTTGTTTTCCGGATGAAGCTACCCATGGCCACTGGGTTTTTTTAATTGACTTCATGTGTTGGATGTGGTTTTGGGAAGAAGGAGTTTGGTTGTTAGGTTGATTCACTTCTCAGTGTTTTGATGATGCACGATTGAATTTAGGGATTTGTATACTGATTTGTGTTGGGGTTTTGTTTTATGCAAAATTGGTAACAACAATGTTAGTTCCCAGGATCTGATGTAGTTATAGTTTCGATTATGTGTATGCATTGTGTCATATGACATGGATAGTTGTTGAAATTCCGAAACCAGTAACATTGGAAGTGTTGAATTGATATGGAAATGTTTATTGTTTGCATATAAATGTCTGAGAAAATGTTTGGTTGATGGTTGCAAATGCAGAAAGCTTAAATAGGTTTTAGATCCTTTCCAATAAGTTAACCTGTATGTTTTGTTTCTGTTTAGGAATCATTGGTTATTGTTGCTCGGTGAGAGGTTGCAATAATCTCCAAAGATAATCTTCAGTTTCTG
>JAOSBL010000008.1:13345805-13357434 GCA_027568915.1 Erythroxylum roraimae
TTATTAAAATTAAATTAATTAGAATTAGAATTTGATTCTAATTTTAATTAGAGAGTTTTAATTTTAATGAATGACTGGTTTTTCTATTTAAAGGGAAAAAGCTTATAGAAGCTAGCACTTTTGTTTTCTTCCTCCAAAATAGTTTTGGGAATTGCTCTGTGGATACCATCAGAGGCTGGACACGTGGACAGCTAGTGATTGATCACTCAGAGAAAAACAGTTGATGTTTTTCTCCGGAAAGCGAACAAGGTAGGATTTCTAAATCCAATATTGTTCTGATTCAAGTTTAATCAATTATTGGGATCCGCTCAGAATCTGTAAAAATTTTAATTTCCGCTGCGCCCGTGATTCGATCACGGTTGGATTCCTACAATTTAATGATGTTGAAATATTTAGCTACAATATTCTCATTTATTCCCTCAAGCAAATTGTAAACATGAATAGGCTGCCAGTTGTATCGGCTCTTTTAACTAAATAAATTGCCATACGTTTTTCAATTTTATCAGCAGAATTGCCTTTGAACTCCACCCAGAAAAGACTTTAATTACTTGAATAAGTTAGCAAGTAAAGTTCATCTTTATTAGTAAGATGTAAAGATTATAATTTAACTGATAAAAGAAACTCATTTTAATTAATTTCATTCCCTTATTAACTCTATCCCAAAATAGTCATTTCTAGTTTAGAAAATAACCTCCATTAAACCTAACAACACATACCGAAAATGAAGAAAAAAAATAAATATATATACTATATAGGTCTCTCATATCTATTCATTCAAGAAAGGGGATAAAAAGAGCAAAATCATCCTTTATTTGCTTAGGTTTAAGCTGTTTTTCGAATAATTTTCATTTATAAATATTTGCCACGTTAGAGTGTTAACCTATTAAAGAGTCTTGCTTATGTGACGGGTCATGATAGTACCATTGACCATAAGGTCAACAATGAGATAATTTTGCAACAAATTAAAAGTTTTATTACTATTTCTAATAGTTTTGGTTAGTATTGTACAATCAAATAAATTTCAAATTTTAAATATAATTTACCCTAATTTATTTATCATGTGAATGAGGCTAATACCATTATTGTGAATGATAACAATAATGTCTTTAAAACTATCATTAAAAGCTCATATTGGACAAATACAAATAGATATATAATAGATAGACATCCACCTGATGCTTAATAGCATGTCACATCAATAAAAACTAACATTTGGAATTGAATTGTTAAGATTTTTAAAAGTTTATCACTCAATTGAAAACTTTTAAAGCTTAGGTACTGAATTAAAAAAACCTCAAAAGGTTGAGCATATTAGGATTGGTTATCCGTATAATTGTTTGAACAATAAATATCAACTTAGAAGTTTCATAGAATTTATGTTGTATGTCCAAAATTATATATCAAATACTATGAAAGAATCTATTATTTGGGAAAAGTCATAAGAGTTAGCTTAAATTTTTAAAAGGATAACAGAAGAATTATTAGGATGAATTGAAGGATAATGGAAGAATATTTAGAATTATTAAAATGAATTAATGAAATTACAACTAGAAAATCATCTACTAAAAAAGCTAAAAAAACACAATAGCTATTTAGAAAGTTAGATCATATTATTAACTCTTAATAGATTAAATAACATAAATACTAAAAATTACATTGTTCCACTCATAAAATAAAAATATAGAATTAAAGAAAGAAAATGAATGTTTATGAGCCAGTGTTTATATTTTTGGCTCGTGTTTGCTCCAAATTTTAATCTCATATTTTTTAACTATATGGTTGTGTACTCACCCATGTTCTAACTAAAAACCTAATTTTCAAACTATAAAAAGCAAATCTAAAGAGAAAAATAATAAAGGAGGTTTAGTATGTGAAATTTGATAACCTAAAACAACAAAGAGAGTGAAGAATAAGCAAGAAAACGTATTTGACGTGGATTTTCATTGATCTAAATTAAATTTTGTGAAGATAAAAAGGGATCTTATCATATTTCTTTTAGTTTTTTCCCCCTTTGGTTTTAATGTTTTGTCTTCCATGAGTAGGAACTAAATCTTTATTGCACTTAGATATGATGAACCCAGGATGGATTTTGCAGTGATCTCATTTTAATTTAATTTATTCTTCAACATCATTGACAATTTGAGATTCGATTATGTTTTCTGTATTTTTCTTGAATCAATTTATGATGGTATATTGATTCATGTATGATTTCATGAATTTTTGATTGAAAAATCCTTTATATAAATTGATTTAGCATAATCAAAATGAGTTTCATTTAATCTTAGAGATAGGTTAACATAAATCTTACATATTAGAGTCAAGCCTAATAGTAGAATTCATTAATCGATTAATGCAACCTTATGATTTTTAAATTAAAAGAGATTTTAATTAATCAACCTGGGATTAGTTGTTGTATAAGAGATGAAGTAGGGTGGGTTCTAGTAGCTGAAAATGACATCAAGAGAAGATGACTGAGATACTTTTATATTCTTTTTAATGAAGACATAGAGGATAACATCTCTTTAGGTGATCTTAGCACGTTTGACAAGTATCATAACTTTATTTGTCATTGGCAGATCACAAGGGAAGAAATTAAAAGAGTTTTAAGAGAAATAAAGAGTAGAAGGGTAGTAGGGCCTGATAAGATATCCATAGAGGTGCGAAAGAGCCTAGGCAAAGAGGGTCTTATTTAACTAGTCAAGCTTTTTAATGCGATCCTCAAATCCACCAAAATTTCAGATGAGTGGAGAATTAATATGCTAATTCTTCTATTTAAGGACAAGTTGGACATCCAAACCTGTAACAACTATAGAGACAATAAATTACTTAGTCACACCATGAATTTATGAGAGAAGATGATTGAGAAGAGAATAAAAAGAATGCACCTATCTCAAAAAACTTGTTTGGTTTCATACCAAGAAGGTTCACAAAAAAACTATATAACTCCTTAGACGATTAATTGAATATTATAGAAAAATACAACGTAACCTACCTATGGGTTTTATTGACTTAGAGAAGGCTTATGATAGAGAACATATGGAAATTATGTGGAGAAGTTTAGAATTTAAGGGGGTTCTTTTGACCTATATACATGTTATTAAGGATATGTATAAAAGTGTAAAGACTAGAGTAAGGACAATATAAGAAGACATAAAAAGGGCAATATGAGAAGACATAAAACATTTTTCTATCAATATCAAGTTACACCAAGACTACTCGTTGAGCCCCTTTCTAATTATAGTAGTGATGGATAAACTCACCAAGAATATCCAACGGGATGTGCCTTGATGTATGTTGTTTGTTGATGACATTGTTTTAGTGGATAAGACAAAAGAGGGAGTCAGCATCAAGCAAGAACTCTGAAGGGATATACTAGAGTCAAAAGGCTTTAAATTGAGTAGGGCTAAGACTGAGTACTTAGAGTGTAACTTTTCGGGCCATAGGAAGACTTTCGATATGTAGGTAAAGATTGGTTCAGAAGTTATACCACATAAAGAGTATTTAAGTATCTAGGATCTATCATCAAAAGCAATAGAGAAATTGATGAAGACATAGTTTATTGTATTAAATCATGGTAGCTTAAATGGAGAAGTGCATCTGGAATTTATATGACAAGAAGATATCACTTAAGCTTAAAGGTAAATTCTATCATTTAGTGATTAGGCTAACCATGCTCTATAATATGGAGTATTGGCTATCAAATAGGTGCACAATCATAAGTTAATAGTGACGGAGATAAAGATGCTCCGTTGGATGTGCAACCATACTAGAAGAGATAAGGTCATGAATGTAATGATAACAGACAAATTAAGGGTGACTAATATTGATGAAAATTTAATAGAGACAAGGCTTAGGTGTTTGAACATGCTAAGAAGAGACATCATTGATGTTTTAGTGAGAAGATGCAAGAAGATTGTACTTAGAGACTGTAAGAGGAAAAGATGAAGGCTTAAGAAGAACCGAAAGGAGGTGATCAAGAATGATATAGTTCTGCTAGAACTTACTGAAGACATAGCCCTCTATAGGAAACTTTGACGTACTAGGATAGAGGTAAGGGATCTTACATAAAGAGGTTCTTTTCTTTCACAAAGGTCTTCTAAACTTTTTTCCTTCAAGTTTTATGTCTTATATTTAGCCTAAACAGTTAATATATATTATTTACCTCTTAGTTATTTGACCTAAACATTTCCTTACCTAGTTTAAACTTTTCTATATATATAATGGCTTGTTTATTTTGTTAATTTATTTGTCATCTTTTTTGTTTGTATATCTATTTACTTATTTTATTTTTTATTTTTATTCTTTAACTTGTTTTATATTTATTATATTACTTATTTTAATATTTTTATTTATGTATTATAATAATAATAATCATCATCATCATCCTTTATGTGTATTTTTATTTTTATTTTTGTTTTTACTTTCATTTTATCTTTTTTATTCTTTACCTTGTTCTATCTTTATTATATTATTTTTATTTTTATTTTTATTTTTATTTTTTATTTGCATGTATTTATTATATTTACTTATATAAATTATTATCATTTATATCTTTTTTATTTTTATTTTTATTATTACTTTTATTATTTTAATATGTATCTTTTTATTACTCTTTATATTTTATATTTTATATTTATTTTTCTTATGGGTCAATCACAAACAACCTTTCTATCAATTAAGAGTAAGGTTGCGTACTTCTAGACCTTGCGTCTCAGCGGGACTTCAACTGAGATCCTGTTGTTATTGTTGAACCTAGGATTAGTTATTAATAATCTTGAGACAACTATTATCATAATTAAGGAATTTTCATGATCCATTGAACATTAGGTTAAAATTGATTTGTGAAGGCTTATTTATATGAGAAGTCTTATAGGGGGGTTCACTATCTGGGCATCATTGTTTGTATTGATTGTTCTTAGATTTAGTCTTTGTTCTACTGAGTCAATTGTGTTGAAGTGTATTAGTTTATTGCTTTAATTTTGATTGTGATCAATCACCATCATCATAATTTTTTGTTATATAATAAGAAAACGGTTAATATTAATATTCGTAGTCTTTGTGTGATCGACACTTAGTACTTCATAACCTATACTATAGAAGCGATAAGTGCACTTGATTAGAAAGAAATATAAGGTGAAAAATCGAACATCTATTATAAATGACACAATGATGGTTATATGCTTTGAAATGTGCAGCAGTTATATACAAATTATTTATATGCTTTATTAGAGTTAATGGAAAGTCTGCATAAGATTATGGTGGACATTTCACACAAGGAGGCATTGTTTAGTATGATGTACCTAACTTAGAGATATTTGACAATGTTATCTTGAACTACTTTAATCTAATAGAAGTTTATGAAATGGGGCAAAACGTGCTATAAGAATATTAAGTGTATGGTGTTTTTAATTCCAAATATAAGTTTAATTGCTATATTGATGAAATTGGAGTCCAAACAAAGTGTTATATATTTGATTAAGTTATTAGAGGTATATAGATTGTAGATGTATATTTGGAGCATATGGATCAGCCAATGGTTGTATTACCAATGTTAAAGTGGCATGACAATTGGTATAAATATATGGAGATTTCAATGATGTTGCAGATGATTTTGGAACTCATATAAAGGAAGGTGTTAGTGATGTAGCCACTTTTAGTGTCATTATTAATGATACATACATATATATATATATATATATATATATATGGCTAAAAATATGGAAAAAGAAAATGCTAAGATGGAGCATCATAGTATTCGTGTTAAAAAAGATGAGTAATATGACTGAAGATGTAGAAAGGGATATGGTTAAGTTGACCATGACATAGGCTTTAGTTAGTCACATATTTAGATTAAAATGAGGAATTAAATTGAAGGAAAACTAGTGATAAGGAAGACGCAGATAAAGATGATGAGTAACAAATTGTTTTTTTATAGTTCCAAATACGTTTTAATTTTAAGGTTAGTGTTAATAGATGTCATATGATATGTATATGGACTTATTAGATCCTAACAGTTTCATAGTTAGTGATGAGTATCTTAGTGTTAAAGAGTTAAGCGCTACTTTGAGAAGACCTATTCAAACAAATAAGCATGCTCCTAGTATGGTGGCCATAAAATGGATATTAAGGATCATGTTTGACAATTTCAAGCAAAGATGCACTAACTAACTATATAGCTACAATAAGTTTTGATTTAAAGTTCAAAAGGGAAGTATTAAAAACATTCGGTATGGTTTCTCTCATGGTTTTCCATTTGAATTATATGGATCATTTAATGTAAAAGATAGGTGCTTCAAGATAAAAACATGCAAGTTAGTATATAACTGCAACCTAACAAACAAGCCCAAGTTATTGAATTCCAACTACATCATGAGGCATTTTAAGCATAAAAATTAGAAATATGGTTAAAGAATGTAATACAAATTTAATGTGTCTACCAACTTAATCATGTTCAATTATGCTCAGAGGAAAGTGTTAAAAAAAGGGCAAAGGAACAACACAATGGATATACAAATATGAATTATTATATTAGAAAGAAATATCGGTCCTACATTTGAGGTTCAAATTAAAAGGATTCAAGAGGAGATAAACTAGTGTTTAAAAGAATGTATATATGTTTTCATGAAATGAAACAATGACAAAAGAAGTTGAGATCCATCATTGTTATAGATAGTTACTTCTTGAAGACCAATTATTAAGGGCAACTTCTAAATGCAATAGGGATTAATGGAAACTATGACATACATCCCATTGCATGGGCAATCGTACAGGTAGAGAAACTAAAAATCACACTTATTTTATTAAACAATTGATAATGAGCTTGAAACTAAGAGATGATACTAGGATCACAAGGATATCAAATATAGAAAAGGTATTTAATGAAAATATGTTAGTTTATTATTTTCTATATTATTATGTATACTATCATAATTTTTTTTTAATTTTGTAGGGACTCATAAGAGCTAGGAGTAACGTACTGCTATCCACTACATATAAAATGTATGCAAGATTTATATATCATAATTAGGTGGAAAATATAAAGGGAAAGATCTTGTGCAAACTTTCGGAAATTATATATAAGCAACATTACCATAAGAATTTGATGATAAGCTGATGAAATTATAGGGTGTGGAAACTCTATAGATACCCATATACCTAAACTTTCAGTTTCATTTTCCCTTCCAAGCAATTACTGTAGTCATAAGAAAAATAATAATCATTAAATCTTCATAGAAGGCCAACTCCAAATATGTGAAAAATATCACAACCCCAACCTTGGACCGTAACCAGTGCTAAAGGAGCAGTAAACTCAAAGTTTACTGGACCCTTAACAAGTCTGAAGCACCATCAAATCCTTATATCCATAATAAAGATAAGATTTCAAAATGACCAAATTTTTACTTATAACAATAAAACAGTCCTAACAATATCCAATTCACAATATGCTACAATGTTGAGGTAGTTAATATAAAGAAAATCTAGCACATACAAGACTACTGTGGTTCTAGAGTCAAAGATCACTAACAAACATACATCGAATCGTCGAAGAAAAAGAAGACTGATGAAATACACTATTACAAAAGAGATGAAAAGAAGATCCTGAAAAATGGTCGCGGGTAGTCAGACCTTTTTGAGTGAATTAATACTATGGTTATGTTATGCACTCCTAAGGATTTCAAATGATATATATATATATATAATGTATCACATCCATAAATGCAAATTCACAGCATAATAATTTTTTCATAAACATGCATGCATTTCCTATATCAATTTAATGTCACATAATCATCATAATCACAAATCATAAATAATAGTGGAGGAGTGACGCCTATGACATGCCCCGTATCTATAAACTATAGTTATAGGGGCTCTCTTGTTCCACATAGTTCACTTGGTCCAAATGTGATGGACTGTCATCTGAGAGCCATCTTAATCGAACCGTTGCAACCTCACTACGATATGATTGTCTTTTAAGAGCAACATTGACCGAACCACCACAATCATGTCACCATATCATGTATCATATACCGGTTGGCATCCAAGAGTAACCTCGACTGAACTGTCCAAACCATGTCGTATCTCAATCAATGGATCCATCAATAGATCAATTACTAACCTAAATTCATACCTGATCAATTGACTCACTATGTGAACAGCCTGGTGACTCCCACCAGGTAGCTCATACCACAATGATCCTCGACATCATCACATATCAAGACAAACATTTCATCGCATAATAAAAATATATGTACATGTGTTAATCCATATGTATGAGTATTATGTGTGCATATGATAATGACAGTGATTTTCATGATGAATACGAGAATGAATTCTAATGCACAATCATAACTATGAATATTAACTTATAGGTAGATTACGCTCCTTCGTGTCGAACTTGGTGTCTTAAAGTAGAGAGTTTTGCTCCTGATTGATCTATAGAAAGAAAAATAGGGAGGATCATTAGGATGTAAAACCTAAACCAATTCTAGATTGCCTCGAGAATAAGACCATTACTCAATTTGTTATCTATTCTAAGGAGCTTTATTTTCTATTTAAAATGTCATGTTTTACGAGGAACTTATTGAAAATTTGGCAGAGTTTTACCTATAAAACGGACATTCCCCTTCTAAAAGAAGGGTCATTCCTATAATGAAAATGCACTTCTATATCCACCAATAACCACAACTTAATTTGGGCCTCTGAACTACATGTCTATGCCCCATTGAGTCCATATTTACATCGTAAAATTCATAATAAATCTAATTCATAATTTAGTTATACCAAATTTTAAACCCAAGCACCCTCATTTATACTCAATACATCCAAATAGTCTCAATTTTAATCAATAATGACTCAAATTTAATCAGTTTCATACATTTGCATATGAACATAATCCTTTTTCAAATTTGTTTTTATCTTACAAACTATCAAGAATTTCAATGCATCACTTTTACAAAAATTAATCCACATAATTTTTGAAAATTTTCAAAATTATTTTCATTCATTTCTGGGTTGGTAAGAAAATCACCATCGTCACCGGAGAGTGGGGGAGATGTGTCGCCACCAAAGCAACAATGATCTTTACCACCTACCCAGAAATGACAAGCTCACCTTCAGAAATCAAATGACATTGATCTTGCATCAAAACTACTCCTGGTCCTTGAGAATCAAATGCAGGAGGTTGTGTGATTGAGGCACCTTCAGCTATAAAAACATGTGTGATTCAGCCATGGATCTTTATCCTCACTTTGTAAAGGTGTTTATTGGAAACCAAGCTCTGATACCAACTAAAGAAAATCACTTATTAATATAAAAATCATGCAAAGTATATAGAATACACAAGAAGGGAATGAATTGTGTAAGATCTTCACAGATATTAATCTTTAGAAATTCTTAATTTTCTTTACAAATTTCAAATGTTCACAACACAGTTTACTTAAGTCGATGAGTAATGTAATCGCAAAAATTATTTTTTACTCTTCTAACAACAAGAAAATTAAAAGATAAGGGTTAGAGAATAGACGTCGTGGTTTTATACTGGTTCACCCTTAACCTTGGGCTACGTCTAGTCCTCAGAGTTTGTCTGAGATTTCACTATACTCTTCAACTTTACAAGTATTCTTTCTACACTTGCAGAGCCTCTTCAGGTCTCCCTTACAAAGTATTCTTTATCTGCTCTCTTAGCCTCTCTAGCCTCTAGCCGTTCTTTCTCTCGGAAAGATATTGTTTGAGCTTCTCGTTACAGTTGTATTCGCTCTTTTTCGTTCGCACTTGAGTACAGAGTTTCTCTAAGTATTGTACAATCAAGTTTTCTCTCTTGTAAAAGAAATTGTTGTTTAGTTTACGACTCAAACTGATATTTATAGCCTAAGTCTTCAACTGTCTTCTTGAGAAACTGCTTCTTGAATCTTCTAGAATTCGTTATTAGTTGAGCCCTATAACTAACTCCAATTAACTAACTGTGTTGGACCCCGCTTCCGGTGCCCAACTCTTGTTGAGTCATAAAACATGATCTTCTTCATTACTCCGTATTTTCGGAGCCCAACTCTTGGTTATCGGAGCCCAACATTCGGACTCCTTTGGTACTTGGATACCAACCATTCATTCCCTAATGTTATTCTAACATTTCAAGATCACGCATTATCCAAACTCTCATTTCTTCTTATAAATTTCTTCAAATTTCCAGACCTTCAGGTCTATTTTCCATGAACATTCTGACAAGGAAGATGAACTAATTTGATAACACTTTTTTCTAGAAAATTTGTTCCCCATTGTCTTAAGTTTCTAATGACACCAAATTCATTCCATTTAGTTCAGAAATCTAAAAGTTATAGCCCAAACATTTTTAGACTATTGTTATGCTGAAACAGTAAACTATACTCAATTTTCATCCAGAAATTGAAAGTCTTAGAAACTGAATTAAAATTTGATTCCTTCAGATAATTTGTATCTCTGTGACTTTAGTTTATTTAGAAACAATAATCATCTCATTTGGAGCTCCACAGATCAAGATATCATCACAATACTGAAGCATGTTTAGTAAAATATCCAATTCATGCTCTTCCAACAGATGCCCTTACTTTGATTCAATCAATTTTTTTCGAATCAATACCAAAAGCTATAAATTTTCATGGAGAGATAGAAAAATGTTTTAGGAATCTAATGCTTAAAAAATCAGGTCATTTGAAGGTCGGATGACAAAGTTATGGTCAAAAGAGTGGAACATGTTCAGGTTTGGGGAGGATCTTGCACGATTGAGACTTCTGCACGCGAGCCACAATGTCGCGATCGCGACTAGCGCGAAATTTCCGCAGAGTCGCGATCGCGACTTCCTCTTATCTTTTCTTCCTCCGATCTATCTTGGTAAAAAGGGCATACCTTTTACTAGGAATATCAAATTAAGGTCATTCAAAGACTGTTTCGAAGAAGACTTCTAGACCTATAACTTTCATGAAGACTCTAAAAAGATATTTGGCCTCTAAAAGGGTCAATATTTCAAAACAATGTTGTTGTCCTGAATGTCCATCCTATACAGCATCACAATTTCTAATAATCATATCTCTTAACTCCAATGTCCAAAAATTTTATACTATATGCCATTGGAAAGCTAAAAGAAAGATCTACAACTTTGAAGAAGATAACTTTATCCAATTCAGCCTAGATCAATACTGTTTTTCCCTTGAACTCAGTGCACAACTTTTACCCTTATGAAAGACTTGAAAAATTTTCCCAACTTCACTTCCTCTAACGCAACATCATTCATAACAATTCAACTACCAAACTGATTTCATTAAACCCTCAAATCTCAATTCATATGGCTCATCACATTCAACTCCATCTCATCCATACACAAATTCACATTTCAACTTAACCATCATTCAAACTTAAAATCGTATTTCAAGTTAACAATCATCCCTACACAAATCCATATTTCATTAACATCATAAAAATAAGAGTTTACAAAGCTTTAATGGCATTCCAAGCCACATTACATCATCAATATCAAAAATTTGAAATACAAAAGATACAAAATCCTATAATTCTCGATTTGTGTCTAAAGTCTTGTTTTTACATCAATCTAACTTAAAATACAAAATATGCATAATCGAACGAATGCCTTGACTCT
>JAOSBL010000008.1:13366880-13386499 GCA_027568915.1 Erythroxylum roraimae
CCAATTGAGGTGATTCTTGGACCATTAGTTTCCTAAGATATATATCTTCTTCCCCTAAAAATTTGGTAACATTTGGAATTAAATTGAGGAAATGTGCTCAAATGCAAGTGAGTGGTTGATTAGGAGAGTAGGATTGGAGTATGTGCACTGTTTGGAATTTTGTGCATATCTTGAGTTATACAACTCCAAATGAAGTGATTCTTGCTTCAAAATGAACTAGAGACCTAAGGTTACAATTTCCATGAAGAAGTCACCTTATGTTTTTGATGTATGAATAGTGTGCGCTCACCACCAATGTGAAATGACCCGTCAGGAATATCAGGTCACAGTTTCAGAAAGTCGAAGGTTGGGCTCCGGAAACGGGGTCCAACAATTACTCCATCCCTAGCAAAGCAGTTCAGCTTTGCAGATAAAAGAGCAAAAAAAGCTATTGCAAGGAGACAAATTATAGTGTTTTCCAGACAGAGGATGCTATAAACAGGTCTAAAAGATGCTAAGCTAACAATTCGTAAATTATCACCAAGCCATTGCAAGCAGACCAACACTAAGTTCTTTTTTCTCAAAGACAGATTCCAAGACAAGGAAACATAAATTGTAACAGTTGCAAATGGATAAACAAATGGGTATAAGAAACAGAAGTATGGCTCACCTGCAGTTTAAGCTGAAGGTCTCCGACAATCTGAAAAAGTCTTTTATAGCCACTCCAATGATATACCTGGGGAACATGATTTTCCACTATTCCCCACCAGCAATCAACCATAACCCCATCCACATTGTCCGCCTTCAAGATCCTTAGATCGTTCACAAGACCTTCAGGATCAACCAATTGGCAGTTCATGTTGATTACCCCAAGCTGAAAATCCCCCAAAAAAATCACTAGTCAAGAGCCACAATAATAAACACTGAAAGCACCACAAAAGGATAATCAACTAAAAGTGACGCAAATAGTCCGAAGTTTGGAAAACACAATCACATGGATTTTGTAGTTATCAATTTCTATCATGTCAGTTTCATAAAACAAAATTTACGACAAAACATGGAAACTAAAAACAAATAAAATAACAAAAGGAGTAAAAACTCACCGATAACATCACGTAAACAAGAATATAAGGAGTACCAGAGAAATCTCGTTCTTGAAAATTTGAAGGCGTTTTCGCAACCTACAAGAAACAATTGTAATCAATAAACTATGTCAAATTATCCACAAATTCACTCATTTATTCAACGGTAGAAGATCCTAGAAGCTTCAGAACAAAAAAGAAGAAAAGCACAGCAACCTCATTGGAATCACCAACAAGAGGATGATCTTCATTGCTCGCTTTTTTGCCTCTAATAACCGACAAATTCCGATAGCGTGGACTAGACGTCAGGAAGCCAAAATTAAAACGGCAAATTTTCGATCCAAACGACAAGCTAATATGGTGTGAGGCCATGACAGAGCCACACTCGCATTCGCATGAGTCGCCACAATGTGAGGCCTCACGCCCGACAATAGTTCAGTGGACGAAACCGTCATTTCCTGGAGTATCTCAACGGTTGAGCGTGAGAGACTAAAATTAACGAGGGCACAATGGACATAAAAAAATCAACTTATCCGAGTGAAACGCTCCTATAGAGGAGCTGGTTTAAAAACAACTAATTGGGTTGAATCAGCTAACCCAATCAACTAATAACTAAACAACTTAGATAGCTTTTTTATTAGGTCAACCAGCTAATTTGAGTCAATCAACTAATTTTTGGCTGATCAGCCAACAACCAAACAAAGCCTTCGTTCCTACCAAGAGGCCTTAGGTGAAAAAGCATGTCAAGTATAACATCACTACAATTTAGGAAAAATAGGCTTTGAAGTATTTTTTTTCGGCTGTTTATAGCTTACTTTATTATTACTTTTAATTATATAACAAAACGATAAATAATGTGAAAATAATTTTAAATTGTTGTTTAATAAATTTTTTATTTGTCAACATTAAGGTGAATTTACTATAACCGGTTGGTATGTTATGTTAAACAAGACAATAGCCCAGTGGATCAAGTTTGACAAAAAGTGCAATAAGTATTATTTTTAAAAATATGAAACTTAATAAACATAAGTGATAAGGTAAAAGTTTTTAATTTAAAATTTAGTTTTAAAAATAAATATGTAACTAAGTATTTTCTTAATTTTTATTAAAAATTTCATTATAAAATGAGAATTTTTATAAAATTAATTTGTGTTCTCAACATAAAAAACTAATTTAAGCTAAAATATATTCAAATATTTTAATTTTCTCAATAAAATGTAATAATCTAATATATAATTAATCTTTATTTGTGTCCATATTATATAATTAAAATTTATTTGCACAAAGAATTATATTTACTAATTTAATATAATTTTCAATAATAAGTTAATAATAAAATATTATATAAAATATTTAAATAAATTTTAAGGAAAAAAGCAACGTGGAGCATGGAAATTAATTCTAGAAAATTTTTATTGATGTAAGAGTAGTCAAAAATTGCTTGTATAAAATGATAATTGTATACAATATTCTAATATAATGAACTGGTTAATTTTAAAATTTGAATGTGATTCCATAGGACATTAAAATTCCAAACCTTTGATAGCATGTGGGAAGAACATAGAGAAATTATGCTTTGTTTTTGCTTATATATACATATATAGACACATCGAATCCTTTGGTTATTTTACAACCATAAGCGAGTGCGTAATGATTTGCTCTCAAAACAAAATAATATAAAGTAAGATATATCATTTTAGCATGCCTAGCGCTCTAGGTACTAAATTTTATACACGATGCTATAATAAGGCATGGAGGGAGACAACCCTTTGAGGGTACAAACAAAATTGATATTTTACCATTGGGTTAGATTTTTTTTTGGTCAAAACACAATGTATGTTAAGTTGGATTTGAGAATCACATTTAGTTGATTATTAAGTCAACATATTGATATTGTTTCAACCGTTTTATTTTTTGAATTGTATTTATTAATTAGTAACAACAACATTAATACCTAGAAGAAATTTAGTTGGCATGCAAAATTTGGAAAAATCCAGTAATACACAACATCACATCTAATTATACGCAACATTATAATTAATTAATAAAGAAACTATTTGAAAATAACTATTTTACTTAATTATTATTGCTATATGCATCTACCCAATTGTAAAATAAAATTAGTGAGGACATATTTTATTAAGTCACGCGTAATTTTGCTTAAAGCCCTAAATGCTTCCAGACAAATCTATTGCAACTCAAAATTCTTCAAGTGAAACTGGGGTTTAAGCATTAGGGATCTTTTGAGTTGAAACTGGGGCTTAACCTAAACCTGGGAAGTGTAACAAAACAAGAGCAGAAAGAAGATGAGTAAGAAGCAGGGCCCACCAAAGCACCAGAACCGCTACGCCTGGAAGCCCAACGCCGGCCACAAGATCAACGAAACCGTAAGCATTTCTACTCCCAAATCCAGCTTCAAAAAGTTAAACCTTTTTCCTTTTTTTTCTGAGACAAGAAGAAGAAATCGCATAGCAAAAGCGATCAATTTTTCATCCAATTATATGAACTTTGCATGGAAATAGACAAACTAGTGTGACCCAGATACAGGATTTGGATATTTAGGAAGTTGGTGGAAGGTTGAGACCCTACTCGGAGATTACTGGAGTTTGTCATCGCTGTAAAGAGCAGATCGACTGGAAACGCCGCTATGGCAAGTACAAGCCCCTCGTTGAGCCCGCCAAATGGTAATGGTGTCTTCTCCTTTTGATTTTTCTTTTTTTTAAAATGTTGGGGAGTGTTTTTCTTGTGGTTAAAAGTTGTATGGAGAGGTGGGCTTTCTTTTTTTCTTTTCAATTGATAAGCTAGAGTTGTTTTATTGGATGGTCTCGGTTATTTCATTATGTTAATTATGTATTAACAGTCAACGATGCTCAAAACGGACAGTTCGTCAGGCTTATCATAATCTGTGTCGTGGTCAGTTCTTTCTTCAAGTCCCTCTTTTAAGTGTCTTCTGTTCTTTCGATTTGTATAAAGGATGGTTATATTAATTTTAAAAGCGTGTCCCTGAACTTTAGCTTGTGCAAAGGAGCAACATGTATGCGCAAAGTGTCGCTGCAGTGTGGACCAGATAATTGGAAGGTTTGGAAGAATTCTGATTTTAGACTTTGTTAACTTGATTGTAGATGTAATATGATCGTCATCAAGAATGAATGCTTTTGTGCTTGCGAAGTGTTGCATTTACTGCAGAACCTGTGTGAGCTTGTAAATGTTCTTTTTTTCCCCCCCTTGTATGTAGGGACTCTGCAGAAGTAGAGGCTGAGCAGAGGACACTTGAGGAGGTTAGATAGTTTGTCTCAGTTATTCTTGTGCAATGTGTATTTATAAAAACTGTATTATCAAAAGTTGATTATGTTATTTTTGATGGTTATTTTAGGCTATAAAGAATGCTCGAGAAAGGGATCGCAGGACTCTTATACGTACTGTAAGCTCTTTAGATCATATCTGTTCAGCTACAAAACAAACTGGGTTTATTGGGTTGTTTGGATGTGAATCTCTATTTGTTTGCTGTGACTTGTTCTATTTAGCATTGTTTGCTACTGTTTACTGATTCAGATGAACAGAGGCAAGCCTAAGAGTTTAGCAAAGGCACCAACCAATGATGGAAACAAAGTTGGAGAGTTGTTTCCCTCTGTATCACTCGAGGACTATGCTGCGAAAAGCAGTCATGGGAGTTACAACAGTCATAATACCAGTGTAGACCAAGAGAAAGAAGAAGAAGAAGAAGAAGATGATGATCATGAAAGAGAGGAAGGCGAAGAAGATGGTGATCACGATGATGGAAACAATTTTGGGGATGACAGTGAGTCTGAAGCTGAAGATGGCCATATGAACACAGATATATAGATGGGGTAGCAACACAGTTATAATTGCCTTGAGTTACCTTTGACATCATGCCAAACACAGCAGTAGAGTTAACTATGACCATTTATTTTGAACTCCTGAGAAGAAACTTGCAAATTTTGCTTTGTTCCAACTGGTTGTTTTCTGTTGCCTTTGAAGCTAGAATGTAATGCGTCTGGGGCCAACATGAACTTTCTTGTACTGATGTCCTTACCTGCATTGGACCCGAAGGAATTGCCTGGTTGGGAGCTTTATTTTCTGTGTGATTCTTGACACTAAAAGGAAATATTTGGTTTCTGTGTGAATCAGCAATCCTTTTACCACTCCTTCAATGGATGCAATCATTAATTCGGAAAATCTGTGGGAAATTGTTCTTTGGAACACCCGATATTAACATGATATTTTAGTGACTTAAATTATCTTTGTGAATCAAAATTAACAAAATTACATATATTTCACGTCTAGCCTAACAATGCAAATTTCAACTTTAACTTTCTATTAAGAATTGTTTTGTAATTGCAACTAAATTCCAAAGTCCATTAAACAAAGATTATAGAAGTTGCTCCACAATAAATTGAAGTTTTATCCTTTTTTATTTTTAATATTAAATTATGCATCGAAATAAAATAAAAATACATTTTCTATGTATAAGTAAAAGAAAACAACAAAGCTTAGTAGAATCATTAAAATTGTTTGTTGTATGTTATAAAATTAAGTTTTACTCCGTCTCAAGAGCCTAATATTTTTATGTAAGCAAATTATTTACAAATAATAATTCGTCAAAATCAATTTTAATTGTCATTTATGTATAAGTTAATGATTGAAAAATTATGAATTAATCAAATTTTCGCTTTAATTTATTTTAATAACCCTTATTATTAAAAACAATATGATTTATTAACTAATCGAATGATTTTTATAAATTAATTGATTTTTATATATCAGAATAAACCAGCATTTAATAATCTCTTTCTTAAATTATATTTTGAATTCTTCAATTTTGTTTAATTTTCAACATATATTAATTTAATGACGGTCTAATATTAATTAAATATTTAAATATTAAATTTTTTATTTTATCGAATTAATTTTCAGTCTGTTTTTGAAACATTGGTATGAACCTATAACTTATTCTAAAAGTATTATTTTGATGCCTCTCTCTCTCTCGCTTTCTAAATTATAATCTATGTTCAACTTAAGATTTACTCCAACTACGCCAATAGTATAAATAACTTTGAGGTCTTATAAGTTTCTACAGCGAGATGTTCGACACTAAAGACAACAATAGTACAAAAAGATCATCAAACTCAATTTGTTTCAATTTTTTACCGTTAAAAACAAATGTATGCCAACAAATTTCCAAGGAACTAAGCCAAAGTTTAAGTTTGGTGCATCTTGAAAATAATAAAAATAATTTAATTATTATCTTGGTTTCCATTTTTTTTTTTAAGAATATAAAAGCATCATAGTTCATATCATTATTGAAGCAGTAGGAGATGGAAACGACGCGCGCCCTAAGTTGCTTACTCTTGAAAATGAAAACCACCGCATGATATAGTCCACAGTCATCACATCTTATTTTAAGGTCCAGATTTAAAGATAGAAAATGAAACACGAGGTTAAGGTGTCACGCGGATGGGTTAGGCTTAAGTTTTTCTAATATTCAACAGTGAGTAGTGTACGGGGATACGCACTAAACATGCGTTCCAAAGAATATATGAAGCACATTCTGCGTCACTTAAACGCAATGTGAAAGCCGAGTAACAACCAAAATCCTTCTCTTGTCTGTCCGTGACCGTGATGACCCGGTAAACGCGTCTAATGAAATGATATCGTTAACAGATATCCATGACCGCAAAAGGAGACCGAGTTAGCCACTTAGCTGGTTACAATTAGACATATTCAAGCCAATAAGGCCTGGCCAATGAGCTGTCTTCAATATACATAACTGTTAATGAGATATGTGGAATTAAAATATGAAGAAGAATATATTATTCCCTATAAAAATTTACGATATGACAACAACTAAGATTTTCTTGAAAGGAGACAAGACAGCCACTTGAAGCATAAGGTTTAAGGTCCTAAATCCTAATACTAAATAGTTACTAAGGTTGTGGAATTTTTGTTCTTTCTTGTTAGTTTAAATTTCCTTTTCCTTTTGTCATCATTAATTCCAAAAAATAATTACTTTACGCAACTGAATAGCTTTTATTACAAATCTTAAACGGACAAGATTTGGAAACCCACCATATTTGTTGCATCATGCATGGTTTGTTTTAAGACCATCAATTCCACTAAACTGACGCGCTGTTACCTTAACAAAAGACGAACAAACCAAAATCACCAACGACTTGACTTTACTTTGCTTTCTGTGTCTGTGTGCTGCCCATTCACAACATTAAACAACTAAGATGTCAAGGTCAATCATCACCAGGGCCAACTGTCTTGCATCTTATTATTTCTCCAGTTGAACAAGTTAGGCTCTGTCATAACTTGTCATAATGTGAAGTGAATGGGAGGGGAGAGCAATACAAAAAAAGAAAACCCAAAGTCTTCTACTTTAATCAAAGTAATGCAATGACTAAAAAGGCTTCCTTTCTTTGCTTAACATTGTGTTAGTTCCCTACTTGCCTCCACCCCCACCTCCGCCTCCACCAATTAGTCCACTAACAAAGTCTTCATCTCTGTTTATTGCTAAAAGCCAGAATATAGACCGGACTCCACAAGATTGTATGTATCACCATCAAGAAACGGGCTTTCTCATCTCTCCCATTATGGGGTTTCTCTCCAAGTTTGGCTTCCTCATACTCTTTGTGCTCTCTTGCACCAGTTTTACTTCAACAGGTTGGTTTGATTGTTTTGTTCATTATCTTCTGTTTCTTAAAATGGAGCCTGTTTAAAAGGCCTTGTTTTGGAGTTTTCCTTTTCAATACAAATGGTACGATTATCTTCTGTTGGTTGATCGAAGTAGTGTCGGAGGGATTCGGCGAAGTTCGGAATGAAAAAAGGGTTTTTTTTTTTTTTCCTTTGTGCTCATCTTTACTGCTTTTTTGTTGTATTTTTTGCTTATGCAATTTGTTCTTTACCAAATATTTTGAATGCTTTCATAAAAGTTTGAGTTTAAGGTTTGAGATTGAAGTTATGGTTTGCTTCTTAAAAATTGAACGTTCTATTTAATCGATTATGAATGGAAAAGACATGTACATAAGACAATTTCGACCCTTAGGTAAACTTGAATTTTAAACTATATTTTTGATGCCATCAAATAATATCGAAAGCAGAATTTGTCGTTTATTTGTTTTTCCGCGATTTTCATAATGTGGGATGACAAAAGGATAGATCATCTTCGCTGCGTAAGGGTTTTGCAAACATGAACATATCCCTCTTGGTTATTGGGATTGAGTTACACTGCATATGGGCTATTCGTTTCTCATATAATAAATTGTAGTGTTGGAGTTGTGAGAACAGAATTGACTTCCCATCAACTTTTTAGGCCTAATCATGTTTTTCTTATGAACAGATTGTGTGGATTCTGTTAGCTTTAAATTGTAACTGAAAGCAACCGGCATTTATTGCATATAACGTCTAAGGTTTCCCACAGTTACTATGAGATGGTATTATCAGTTGCAACCGTACTGACTTACAGTTGATCGGCTATTCTATACCATTCCAGTGAAAGGCCCATGTAATTCATTATACCCGTATCCGAAAAAGAAGTTAATGAATATAAATTACTGTTGCCAATGTGTAATTTGATTGCTTGGACTGTCTAGCTTGATGAAGGTGGTGTGAGCAGAATAATATATTCTCAGATATTTTATATTTCTCCTTGCTTTCTTTTATTTTGAAACCTTTTTCCTCTTTTTTCAATAATATTTTTTATTCTATGTTTTATATTTCGTCATCTTCCAGAAGCCTATGATCCTCTTGATCCAACTGGAAATATCACAATCAAATGGGATATTATGAGCTGGACTCCTGATGGCTATGTTGTAAGTACTGGTTCACCTTAAACTATAAAAGGTGGATATGAACTGCTTAAAGATTTGCAGAACCATGTATCTTGTGTGTCTGTAGTGGTTCTGGTCTTCCTGGTTTACTTGCATCCATCTTCCTTTTGTTTTATGGCTTGAGTTAAACTTACTAAAATGTCGGTGGAATGTGTAGGCTGTTGTTACAGTTTTCAACTTCCAGAAGTATCGACACATACAAGCACCTGGGTGGCAATTAGGATGGACATGGGCTAAAAAAGAGGTTATATGGAGCATGTTGGGAGGACAAGCAACAGAGCAAGGAGATTGTTCAAAATTCAAAGCAACTATTCCTCATTGCTGTAAAAAGAACCCAACAATTGTGGATTTGTTGCCAGGAACCCCTTATAACCAGCAGATTGCAAACTGCTGCAAAGGAGGTGTAATTAGCTCATGGCTCCAAGATCCTGCCAATGCAGCAAGCTCATTCCAGCTAAGTGTTGGCCAAGCTGGAACTACCAACAAAACAGTTAGAGTGCCTAAAAATTTTACCCTAAAGGCACCAGGACCTGGTTATACGTGTGGGCCTGCAAAAATTGTTAAACCTAGTAAATTTATATCTGCAGATAAGAGGAGAGTCACACAAGCTTTAAGTAAGTAATATATTATAAAGGTCACAATTATTTCATTCATTTGCTTTGATTTCATTGGAGCCTTGGTTAATTCTGATTTTCTTTGCTGGCATTCTGATATCCACATTTTTAATTGAGTTGCATTAAGTTTTATTCCCTTCACTTGTTCTTTATTTCGCATATGCTGACATTCATGAAGTCAATAAATAGATATGGAGAATTATGCGCGAATTTTTTTTCTTCTACTTATAGTTATTGTGAAAATTCATCCCTATAATGACTATCATTTTCCTTTAACTGCAGTGACATGGAATGTTACTTGCATGTATTCACAATTTCTCGCCCAAAAAACACCTACTTGCTGTGTATCACTGTCATCATTCTACAACAGCACTATAGTACCATGCCCCACATGTTCTTGTGGTTGCCAAAACAACAATAATAAGTCTGGACATTGTATAGAGTAAGTATTCCATTACAAGTGCTACTCTACCTTATCTGTCTGTTATATAATTTAAACGTACAGCATATGGTTCAAATATATGGATATGAATATGTACTTGGTTTTCTTTTATCGCAATTGCAGTCCAGATGCGCCACATTTAGCTTCAGTGGTTTCCAATTCAGCGACCAACAGTCTTACACCTCTTGTACAATGCACAAGGCACATGTGCCCAATCAGAGTTCATTGGCATGTTAAGCTTAACTACAAGGAGTACTGGCGCGTCAAAGTTACAATTACAAATTTCAATTACAATATGAACTACTCACAGTGGAATTTAGTTGCTCAGCATCCCAATTTTGACAACCTGACGCAGATTTTCAGCTTTAATTATAAGTCATTAACACCTTATGGAGATATAAGTAAGTTAGATATTCTCTTGTGGTTCAGTATGTTTCTCTTTCAATACAGCTTTGCTCTTCATATGTGTGTGGTTTACATCCCGAGTAGAATGGGAACAAAGGCCCCTGTAGTCCTTATTCTCTTTGGTTAGCCTGCATGGCAGTATTCCTTGGTAAAATTACCCAAAATTCCCTTTTTTCTTGAAAGTGGGTAATTTATGTTCAGTAGATACAGCCTCTCAGCACCTTGCTCTTCTCTTCTTTTTTTTTGACAGATGACACTGCCTTGTTATGGGGAGTCAAGTTCTACAATGATTTGCTCATGGAAGCCGGCCCTTCTGGCAATGTACAATCCGAGCTACTTTTCCAGAAGGATGCAGAGACTTTTACGTTTGAGAAAGGTTGGGCTTTTCCTAGAAGGATATACTTCAATGGCGACAACTGTGTAATGCCACCTCCAGATGCCTATCCGTGGTCGCCTAATTCTGGTCTTCGCCAGCTTATCTCACCACTTATACTGATAATGACTGGCTTAAGTGCGTTTGCTTTCCTATATGGCTATGCATAAGCTTCCAAGGCTACACAGCTTTTTAACGGTAATCTACAGATTTTGACATCAGCCGCTAAATCCATTTGATTCACATTAGGCATTACGAGGGGTTAAGGTGCTCTGTTATCCCGGTCTTGTGCAGTTTCAAATGAATGATGGATCACTGCCAGTGAACACATTTGTGGTCCTTGGTTTAAAAACCACTCGTTCTGTATCTAACCTTTACTTGCCATAACCATGTAACTAAATGAGCAATAATGAGAAAAGCATTGAATACAGAGTTAGAGCTAATTCGTGGCTTGCGGTATGTTAAGGAAACAGCGTTGTTAGATTTTGAACACGGGCATAGCATCTCTGTTCGCAGAGTCCTGTACGTCATAATAGTGCTTGATTTTCTTCTTAGTACAGAAGCTTTTTTTATGAGAGAATTTTGCATTTTTGTTCTTTTGTTATTACCCTCAAAATCTCCCGTCTTCATAACTTTAACCAATCAATCCCAAGAAATTATCAGATACATATAATTAAAAAAATCCAACTGGAAATCAATATTGGTAGGGAAAGTATAGATCCACGGGCATAATTTGGAAGAAATGGATACGCATCTGGAGGGGGTAGCGTACATTCATCGCCATTAAAATAGACCTTCCGAGGAAATGCCCATCCCTGCTTGAGTGTAAAGGTGTTGTGGTCCTTCTGAAGGAGCACATCAGACTGAACATTTCCTAATGGTCCTGCTTCCATCAACTTGTCATTGTAGTATTTCATACCAAAGAACATCCCGGTGTCATCTACATTAGACATAGCAGGTGTTTTACAAATTAAAGTCTTTGAAGATAATTCTGTATCCGAAAAATGGGTTTAAAGTTCTTAATACTCACTTATTGATTCATATGGTACGAGAGGCTTATAGTCGAAGCTAAAAACCTGTGTCACATTGTTAAGATTAGGATGTTGAACAACGAGGCTCCATAGTGTGTAGTTCATTCTGTAGTTGAAATTTGTGACAGCAATTTTAACACGCCAGTACTCTTTGTAGTTAACCTTCACATGCCAATGGACTCGAATAGGGCACATGTGACGAGTGCATTGGAGCAAAGAACTGTTGTCTTTCCTCGTGATGTTCGTATCCTTGAGTTGAAGAATTTTGTTATCGCCCCTGAAGCAACCAAAATCCTTCTGTATTAAGAGTTCCTGTAGAATCACTATTCATGAGGTTTATTCAAGGGAGAAAACGAATGACGGCTTACATGACACAGGTGTCTTTATTTTCGCAACCGCATGCACAAGCGGGACAAGGAGTGATTGTATTGTTGTAAAAAGATGAGAAAGAAACGCAACAATGTGGATGTTTCCTAGCCAGGAACTGTGAATAAGTGCACGTGACGTTCCAGGTCACTGCATAGAATATTTTAGAAGTTCTAAGCTTTGATTTATTATGAAACTGCAGCATGAAGTTATTGCTAGATCAAGTGAAACGAACAGACTATCACAGCGTAAATTAGAAAGAGCAGGTAATGGGATTCAGGAACTTGACAGCTAGTCCATATTATCTTAGCCCAGCTTCCAACTTTATTTGCATTTTAAGTGCAAGAAATGACCACCCGTACAAGAATATGTAATGAGGAAGAAACTTACTCAGGGCCTGAGTTCTTCGTCGCAAATCAGGAGTGAGGAACTTGGTTGCAGGCACAAGCTTTGCAGGGCCACAAGTGTAGCCTGGTCCAGGACCGAGCAAGGTGAAGTTCTTGGGAAGTTTCACCGTCTTGTTTGAGGTTCCAGATAATCCAACAGTAATCTGGAACTGTGAAACAGCAGAAGCTGGATCTTGTCCCCATGAAGACAACACTCCACCTTTGCAGCAATTGGCAAACTGTTGGTTGAAAGGAACACCTGGAAGGAAGTCCACAACTGCAGGGTTTCTCCTGCAGGAATGTGGTATGTTGGCTTTGAACTTGGAGCAGTCTCCTTGTTCACTCGCTTGAGCACCATTGATAGACCGGATTATTTCTTTCTTTGCCCATGACCACCCTAAAGTCCATCCTGGGTTCATTATGTGCCGGAAGGTTTGAAAGTTGTTTATTGTCACAGTTGCCTGGAACACAATTTTCCTTTGTTATCATTGTTTATACTGAAATGAACTCGCTTTTTATTTTCCATAGCGTTTATTAGAAGAAAATTTGGTTCATACTTGAGGGCAGTGTTTGCGACCAACAGAGAATAAAAAAGATTGCCAGTTTCCTGCTCTATTCGGATGTGGTGTATAGAAAGTGTAACCACGAATCGATATAGAAACCATGTTACTCATCGTTGTACTTACAATATAGCCTTCTGAGGTCCAAGACATGATGTCCCATTTGACAGTTACGTTCCCATTAGGGTCCAAAGGATCATATGCAGCTGCAAAGACAGTACAGGTTCACGTAATTTGATAAACAGAATTTAGTGTTTGTTCAACTAAAACAAAATAAGAACCAAATGATACCTGCGGAAGATAAAAAGACCACAAGGAAGACTGCTACAATGGTAAGCCTCATCTTCACTACCAATAAGTGCAGCAAAATGCTAATTGTTTCAGACAATGCAAAGCTGAGTATGCCAATCCTTGCTGCAAATCCTGGGAGTTCAGAGTCTTGGATATATTTAGAGAAGCAAGCAAGCAAGCTTGTAATAGCTAGTGGGAAAGATTAATCCCCACTGAGCATGAGATTTACAGGGACACAACAGCTGAGGAATTGCCTAGTGTTAGAGGATGGCCTACCTAATGGTGGTTAAATACACTTCATGTCCCTCTCAGTATCTTTTTTCTGAAACTGATATTCGAGTTTTCACTTCCCATATCTTTAAGCAACCGTTTGGTAAGAGATGGCGGGAGGCTTGATGAAGTAGGTGAGTATAACACCTTAACGGTCCTGATTCTGGGAGAAAGTAAAATGCATAGTCGGAATCTATACCATGTATAATTAATTAGACATTATATGCACATAATGATCTGGTTAGAAGCGTGTGTGAACAGGCATCTCCGCTGGAACAAAAAAAATATAGATTAGACATTACAATTCTGTTCACTAGAATTGAATTCTTAAGCAACATAATCTCTCAAGAAGCCGGAGATGGGTTTTGCTGAGTATACTCAGCTTCAATGCAAAGCAACCAAAGTAATTACAAGACACATTAAACTGTCAACCCCTTTCTTCTCTCTCTTTTTGCTTTTCTTTTCTACTTGATACTTAAGAAATAATCAAGTAAGTTGAAGATAACTATTTATGTTTGAGGAATTCACAGAAGAAACTGAGAAAATTTCCAGTAACCTGAACAGTATTATTCTATTGAGAAGAAAAAACTAGAAATAAGGATTGTCAAACTCAACGGTACAAATGTTCATGCTGATCAACGAAGTTGGAGTATTATCATATTGTATGTACCTCATCGCATGCGTGTTTTAATTGAGAATGAGAGGTATAAATTGATTGATCTCCCACGTGCAAAGTGATTTTGAGTGATAATTCCAAAGAGATCTTTCGAAATATCCAATGTTGTTTTTACGAAGGTTACATGCTACGTTATCTGAGGATTTGAAAGTTACAGATATCAAATCTAACTGGTTAAAACATGCACATATGATATGCAAGTCCAGGAGTGGTTAAAACATACACATACTGAAGGCGATTTAGAAGAGTGCCTATGCACCCCATTATTACTTGTTTTCAAAAATCCACAAAATATTGGCTCCAAGCTTTGTTTTTCCAATTTGTTTAGGTGTGTCAGACTTCCTGGCTTTGCTTTCGTAATAACTAATAAATTATAATTTCTAAATAAATCATTAATAAATAAAGTGATAAACCCAAATAACTATCTGAAGCAGGCTTTATAGTTTACCATAATCGTGTGTTGATCTGTCGCACCAATTGGGCATTAATAAAACCCATACAAGTGAATAATATTTTGTGTCCTGGACTAAGACTTTCACGGCCCACATGACCCAAGTTTTCCTGGGTAAGACGAGGTGTCACTAAGTTTGCGTAGAAGGCATTGTATTATTCAATTTAATTTCCCAACATCAACTCCCAATAAGGATGGGTGGTTTTTGACGTGTGTCTAATGAGACATTAGATTAAATTGGTGAATTGATATAATTGTGACACAAAAATCTATTATTGATATACTTTTAAATACATTAAACTTTGAAAATAACACCTCTACTAATTAAGAATAAGGCTATATATTATTAGACTTTCTTAAACCTCGCGTATTACCGGGATTATTACTGAGAATTGATGTAGTTGTTGTTTGTTTTAAATGCATTAAACATATTAATAGATATAATTTTTTATTTACCAAAACAAAGATATAATTTTTCGAGAGTCAAGATCACTTAAATTCTATAAAATGATTAACACAGATATCATAATAAATTAATAACCATAATTCACACCTTATTCTAAATATTGATTCTTTTTCTTGTTGTTTCCCTCGAACTGCTTTTAAAATTGGCCCACCCCAATCACTACAGCTGCACAAGTTTTGAATTTCAAATGGAATCCATAGAACGTGTTGAGAAAACTATGTAACCATTATAGAAAAGGTTAGGCAAGGAGTACTAACTTCCTTAAAGTCTAAGCTTATCTATAACTATTTTTGAACATTTTAGTAATTTAGTTAAAATCAAATTCTAATTTCAATTAAATTTTAATTAAAATTATAATTAATTCTAATTAAATACTAATTGGGCAAAATAAGATCCAATAATTTTTATTGGTCCTTATTTATTAAATATATTATATTTAATCATAAATTTTTCAAACGTTATAATCAAGTCTGACTTGATTAAAATATATTTTCTATCTATAACTTGTTCTTTATGTATAAGCCATTAAGTTTACAAATATATCGTTAATAGATTTAAATCATAACCCTAAAATATATTTAGGATTAGATAAATTAAACTCCTTTAGTTTATCTATAATTCTCTAATTAAATAATTTATATTCATAAATCAGGATTGATGTCTAGTAATACATCATGACCCCCAAATATTTAAAAATGTCAAAGTGATTTCAACTAACCTTTCTGTGCATGATTAGGTTTTCAAATATGTCAATAATGGATATAAATCATAATCCTAAATCATGTTTAGGATTAGATAAATTAAACTCCTTTAGTTTTTCTATAATTATCTAATTAAACAATTTATATTCATAAATCAAGATTGATGTCTAGCAACACATTATGACAATCCAAATATTTAGGAATGTCAAAGTGGTTTTGACTAACCTTTCCATGCATGCTTTTTTCGTATAATTCAATTCTTTCATCATGCAATGTTCCTATTATACATAGAGTATGAAATTAATGTTTATTCTATTTGAGTCCAATCATGTTACTTTTGCATTATTAGTAATTGAGTCAATAAACTAATTTACAAAGCACCTTAGCCAAAGATTTCTCGAATCAATACTAATCAAGAACAATAATTGGGATATTGAAGTGCTCATTGAATGTGAATTGGATGAACTAAGTATACGTAATTGGATTGTTAAATGTGTTCTGAAAGTGTATTTGCATATGAATGAAGGTGTGAATTCTCAACTCTAATGTTGAATGCCGGACTACGGTCCGATGATATGTGAATGTGAGTGAATATGGATCATGCAAATGTGACTGATGCATTTCATCTCACGAATGCATGAAACATAATGGCTGTTATGACCAGAGTAGCCACCGATCAGAGCTTAAAGCTTAACGAGTGAAAATGAGCTTCGAGCTCAAAAGTGAATCAGAGTCTCAGGCTCAACGTTTAATGAGCCCTGTATCCCCCAAGCGGATAAGGGACAATTATCAATGAGCCCTATATGGGACAGTTTAGGCACTCGGTTACAACAAAGTAACAAATAGAAAGTGTGTCTTGTGTGCACTGCATATGCATAATATGAGTGATTAAATTGTATTGAATGTGAAGTGTGAAATGTGAAATGATGTGAATTATGTGTTACATGTTTGGGTGAGCCATCGATGATGGTCACTTATTAAGTTCACAAAACTCACCCAAAATTTGCAAATATTTTTCAGGACTCAGAAGAATACCCAGTTAGGCAAACGGGAGTATACTTACTGCATGCAAGGGAAAGATAGAGATCAGGATCAGTTCGCGTCTGCATTAGTGTTTTCCTATTTTTGTATAAATTTGTATTCTGCGATTTTTGTAAAATAATGTATTCCGAAATTCTTGTACAATGTGTATACCAAGGTAATTATGTTGTAATGTAAAGTCATTATGACTAAAAATGTTTTGTTTTCGTAATAGGCCCAATTGGCAATTGAAATTTCGATGATTGTTTTGCGATGATTGAGAATGTTTACGAAATAAAGTGGGCTCAAGTTGGTTATTGATTTTTCGCAAAATGTGTATATGTTTGTTGTCCAAAAAACAATTTGTACTGAGTTTTGACTATTTGAGTGCTCTAGCATGCCACCCTCATAAGACACGGTCTCGGATATCACTCAGGATGTCGGGTACGTGTCTTGCGGGAGTGAGATGCTACAGGTGTTGCGTTGGTGGTTGGTTATCGTCCTTCACGTCAGGTGCGTTGGTTGTTGGTTTCAAATATTTTAGTTACTTTGTGTTTCTTGTTTGTTGAGTATCTTATGTATCTGGAAAGACAAAACCCATATCAATTTTTGTTGTTTGTTGCGATGCCCTATTTATGCTTCTGGGTTTTACGTTTTTGTTCTAGGTTTTACTGCCTATGCTTTATGTTCCTGGGTTTCTGAAATCCACGAACGAACAAGATTTCACTTTTGCCTTCTCTTTTTTGCGTTTACTGGAGTCTTCACCACTGGTGTTGGTTGCACCGCTGGTTTTGGTTGCTAAGTTGATGGGCGATTAATGCCCATCAAACGCAATAGACTGCATTAGAGTCCCAGGCGTGCAGGAAGCAGCGGCTGGAGGTTAGGCATAGAGGTAGAAACATGGGAAGCACTCGTGAATAGTGGAGATGACCATTTCTTTATTTGTCTTTTCAATGAACAGTAGATTAGTATGAGAATTTGCGCAGATGAATAGCTACTAACTTAAGACAGAACAAGGAGTTCGTTAATCTATGGTGTGGCGTTAGTATCGCCCTATGAACCCCTACCTAGGGATTCTTTGGGCTGGCTTTGAGTAGTTTGTTCGTAACCGAGCCTCTCTCTAAAGACTCTTCGCTTGTTCCGCTACCTTTTACACTCCTTTCATAATCTTCTTACTCAACATGAATAGCATTTGTAGAGGCAAAATCAGTCGTTTAATTTCAACTCATTGTCTCTCAGCTTTCTCTCTCTGTTCGAATCTCTTTTTGACTATGTTGAAATGGCTGGAAGCAACCAAAACGATGCGTTTAACGACAAGAACGGTCATGAGGAGGAAATGAGTCCTTTATTGAAAAAAGACCTTCAAAAGAGAGATGAGAAACTAGCGAAAGTCTCTGATGAGAAATCGTCGCGATCTGGAGGTTCTCTGGCGTGTAAGTGGACTGCTGATGGGCTACCGCTTGCTCATGGAAGTGTGGTCGGAGAGCCTGTGGCACGTGCTCATTGGGACACGAGCTTCTTCGCTTGTTTGAGTCGTAACGATGAATTTTGCAACAGTGATGTTGAAGTTTATCTTCTGGGAAGTGTTGCCCCTTGTGTGCTGTATGGAAGCAATATTGAGAGGCTTGGATCAAGCCCTGGAACCTTCATAAATCATTGCTTGCCCTACACAGGTCTATACCTGATTGGTAATTTCCTTTTTGGTTGGAATTGCCTTACACCATGGTTTACGTTTCCTAGCCGCACTGCACTTCCCAGGGAGTTTAACCTAGAGGGTAGCTGTGAGGCACTTAATAGGTCATGTGGTTGCTGTGGAAGCTGTGTGGAAGATAAGTTCCCATGTGAGCAGTGTGAGTCAACATGCGACTTTGCAACTCATGTTTTCTACCACCCATGTGCCCTTTGCCAGGAAGGTCGCGAGATTCGTCGAAAGGTGCCTCATCCTGGGTTCAATGCTCGGCCAGTCTTGGTTATGATCCCAACCAGCGAGCAGACAATGGGCTTTGGAGCTTGAATGAATCCCATGTGAACGTTGCATCCTATCTATACCTATTTCTATTGTTATGTTCTTTTTCGTAGATTTTGTGAATCGTTGCTTGCGTGATCTGCACTGCATTTGATTCCTGTTACTGTAATTTTTACTGGTAAAATAAACTAAAGATGTAGCGTTGGCTGAACTATGTTTGTATAGTACATTGTATGCATGGTCCGGACATCTTGTACTTTGGCACTACATTAGATTCCCGTTACTGCAGTTTTATTTACTGGTAAAATAAACTAAAGATGTAACGTTGGCTGAACCATGTTTGTATAGTACATTGTATACATGGTCCGGACATCTTATACTTTGGAATTGAGGAGTTGATGTTTAGATAATAAAAAAAGGCATTTGTAATGTTAGGAATAATACCAGCAGAAATAAAGAATGATATCATTACCTAAAGAAACCCCAGTATGAGGGTGTTGATTAGCAGATATTTTAATCTGCGCAAAAGGTTCATTCCCCATTGCAAATTAATCTTTTGAAAATTGTTTTCAAGGTTAAATACATTAGGAATGTTTTAGAAGTTAATTTAATTTTTCAAGATGTTGAATTATTAAATTAAATTAATCATCAAATCAATCCCAAAATTAACATAATTATTAATCTTAATTT
>JAOSBL010000008.1:13395271-13417558 GCA_027568915.1 Erythroxylum roraimae
TCATTTTTGACTCTTATTTCAGCTCAACACATTATTAAACAAATTCAAAACCATAATTAACACCAAATATCCAAAAACATCTCATATTCACTCTCATTGCTGCAGACTTTGTTGAAACAAGCAAGTGGTTTTTAATTATGTTTTACTATGTAAATGAATACATGCATGTGAGGTTTAGAGAAGTGTAGTTTCGGTGATGATGAAGTAAATGAGTAGAAAAAATGGAAAAAAATGCATCAGGTGAAAGTTGAAAGAGAAAACAAAATGCAGAAACTGAAATTTGCAAGTATAAGAATCAAATTTTGATGTTTAAGTGTAAACCTTGGATGTTTGATTTGTTTTGTGTTGTTGAGCTAAAATGAAGTTAAAAGAATGAGTTTAAGTGTCATTTGTGTTACATGAAGGAGATTGAAGAGAAGAAGAAAATCTGGAAAATTACAATAGAGAGAGAGGAAGTGAAGTTTTGGACTTGTTATGGTTGAAGGAAAAACTTAAATTTGATTTGTTTAGAAATTGTATTGGAGTTAGAAATGCAGTATAGATGATTTAGAAATGAGGAATCAGGAAAAGAATGGAAAAAAATGGAAGGAGAAAAAGAAAATATACGGTGAAGAAGAGAAGGAAGCGCGATTTATGTACAGTATAATAAATGAGTTTGGGTAGGGTTAGAAGAAAAAATTGGTAAGAAGAATTATTGAGGGTATATTAGATAGTATGTATTTATTAGTTTACGTTCCATCCTAAATCTCCCGAATTGGAAGTTTTTTATTGTCACTGTTTGGGATGGAATGGAACGTAACATGAAACCCTTCCCTTCCATCCAATTCCATTATAAAACCCTCAAACAAACGATGGAAGTATTTTACGTTCCATCCCCTTCCATCGCAAACCATCCAACCAAACAGGGCCTAAGATTTTCAATCAGAGGAAATTCCATTGTAAAGTTTGCTTATTAATATTTCAAGGTTTTTACTAAATTTATGGAATAAGAGTATATTAAAGCATACTCTTAGTTAGGTGGAGCAAAGTCAATTTATTATCTGGCATGGTTTATTGAGCAATTTTATTTTTGTGACATAGCATTTTGATCATGCAAGCATTTTCACAACACTTAAAAATATACAACAATAATTGATGGTCTTAATCGCATTTATCTAAGTTAGGCCTAAACTTGTGGAGACTCGTGAGGTCAAATATAAACCACCTCATAGCACATAATAGGTTAAGCCAGCTTCAAATGAAGCCTACTTTAATGAATCAACAAGTAGAGAAAGATTTGTTAATTAAAATAGTATCCTAACCTCACATATAACACACCCTTGCAGACTAATGTCTTCTGATGTACCACAAGAGTAAGAACAAGAGCATACATGTGTCAATTTAGACAACCATATCAATGGGAGCAAATTACTTAAACATTTTTCATCAAAGTTTAAACTACCATCATTTTATCTCTATATAGTACAATTTAGGAAAATAATAAACCTGTATGGGACAAAAGATGCAATAAAATGTTGGATCTTTTCGTCTATGTTGTCAAACCTTGCAGTTCAAGATTCACTTTTCTAACAACTAACACAAACTTTATCACAACTATTGCATTCAACAAAAGAGTGAATAGACATCATCCTTTATGCAAATCCTTACAAATAGATAGGCCTCACACTTTGAAGAAGTTCAAAAGAGGGCAGGAATATAGATTGATCTAGAAAGGCTAATATAGGGAGAATACATGTGTTACATATAGACAAAAAAAACAACATAAAAAATTAGAGAAAACAAGTCCGCTGATTACCTCAAGAAAAGGGGTAGAGTTAAAGGAAAGACGTAAATGAAGTTAAATGTATTAAACGCATTTATGAATTGTATCTTGAACTTTATAAGAGAACGAAATTTAGAAAACTCTCCTTGTCCAATGCCATCTTAGAGATGATAAACAAAAATTATTATAGATTCCACTGAAATTACAATTACGACACTAAAAAATATAAGAAACTTATGTGCACTATTAGTGAACTCCTGCAATGTTTTCGCTTAGAATAATTATTTGTTAAAAGGGATAGAGATGTCCAACCATAAAAGCCTCCATCAAATAAACGAGACCAAATAGAGATCGCAATAAGGCTTGGGCTTGGCTAGGTCAACGGGCCAGGCCTCGAACCCTATGTTTGAAAATTTTAAGCCTCGAGTCAGGGTCTAATAGACAAGTAATGATAAAAAAATTTCATTTTGACATTTTAATTTTAAAAATAATTTTTGACCTGTGCCCCTTATCTAGGCTTAACCTAACCCATTGTCATCTTTAAGACCAACCTTTGTTAAGGTAGTTTATGGACCCTATACTAGAGATAGAGACAAAAGTCCCACATAAATCATAAATATTGATAGACCAAATGAGATTCTAACTTATAATTTGATGATAATATAACATGTTATTACTAATATTTTTTTTCCTTAGTAATATTAGCAATTTAATATGTAAAAGATCAAGATCAATAGAAGAATAAAATGAGAAAAGGAGCTAATTGAATCAATAAAGCAATCATAGAATGAAGAAAATGAGCAACATAGAGGATATATGCAATTCAAGTGAAGAACCAAAAACAAGGAATGATTAAGCATATCAAGAGTTAATGTAACTAAAGAATCAAGTCTTACATACTCCTGACATTCAACCTCTAACACTGGTATCAATTAATGCTTCTCATGTAATGAATAGACATAAAAGCTCACTAAGTTATCATAGAGAGCTGTTGCCACGATACTAGTATAGACAAACAAGGAAATCCATATTCTTCTTCTTTTATTCCCACAAAATATTCTTCACCTAATGCAAAGAGTCACAATATCTTTATATATGGTAAGGAGCTCGGGGAGTCAACAACGGACATAGAATTTAAAAGTGTCACAAAAATGAAATCCGAAAGGAATAAAAACAGTACATTAGTAACTTCCTTTTAATGTCTTTTATCTCATGAAATATTTGGGGGCTTGATAGCCTCAATAAACAACAAGCTTTGTTGGATTAAATTTATGGCACTAAACCTTTTTTAATTGTTCTTTTGGAGGCTAAGCTTAAGGAAAACTATTGTAGTAATCTAAGTTTGTGAAGAAATATTGGCTTATCTATACTAATCACCAATATCATCCTTATAGAAGGATAATAGTAACATTAGATCCTAACATGTTAAAGGTGAATCAAACTTGCATGATAAACTAGTTAATTCACTTATCTGTTAAATTGAAACATCAAAACATCAATCGTCAAGTCAACTTTTATATATGAACTCAATCAAAATTTCCAGAAGACTTTCTTATAGAGCAAGATAAAGGGTATTGGAGCCTTTAGGAGAAATGCTGGGATTATTTTAGTATGATATATCCTTCAAAGTTCGAAAGCAATGACAGGCTTATAAATTACATTATGGACTTTAGTGAATAAGCTAGTTATATTTAAGATATATATTCGTAAAAATAAAGGGTCATTTCTTTACGTGGAGCAACAGGTAGAACAGGAGATAGTTTTTTAGGAAGAAAATAGATAGAGTTACAGTTAATGCACAGTGGATATTTACCTTCCCTGAATGCAATGACAGTTTTAATAATCCTTTAATCTTAGACCAAACTCTTATCTTAGTTTAGGATTTGCTCATCTTATAGAGGAAGAGTTTAACTTTCAAATTCAACAATTCAACCTAATTAAGATCCAAAAATCACTATACCAATCTTTGTATGATGAGCATTTCCAATAACAAGAAAATACTACCTTAATTAAGTACAATCAGGAAATGACAATCTATTACTCCCTTTTGAGGCAAAGATCCAAAAATTAGTAGCTTAAGGATGGTGATCGAAATTTTAGCTTCTTTTACAAAGATTTTCTTTTAAAGAGGAATTATTTAAAAAAGTTCTTTTAAGAAGGAAAATTGTTCATTGATTGGCTCACACAAAGAATTCAAATAGGAAGTTGTGAACTACTCGTCTAATTCCCATAGTACTCCTATAAGCAACATTTATTCTACTCAGCTAAAAACAATTATCATCAAAGATAAAATTTTTGCTCAAAAAAGTAATTTCTTGTATAGACTTGTCAATGAGAATGATGTTTAAGCACCCCATCCTAATAATGCTCAGGCCTTGGTGGAATGAATGCTTTTTTCTTCCATGAAAATGGGATCTCACTGAACTATTGATCAAGAAGCAATATTTGAATTCTTCTCACTGAACTATTGATCAAGAAGCGATGTTTGAATTCTTCCATCATGAAATAATATTAAAGGAGCTTAATAAAACTTTCATTTACCCCATTCCTATGATACACTCCCCTAAATCTCTTAAGGAGTTTATATTAATACCTTGTTGTAATAATGTTTGCGAAATCATTTCTATGTTATTAGCTGACAGGTTTAAGGTTACACTTGCTTTGTCATTTTGATCCATCTTAAGGAGCATTTATAAAGAGGAGACATATTGGAGATAATATTTTACTAACATAGGAGCTATTTAAGAGTTACAATAGGAAGAATTCCGGTAAGAATTGTATTAAGAAGATAGATTTTGATAAGTCTTTTGATTCAATTAGTTACAATTTCATTTTGATCACTCTTAAGGCATTTGGATTCCATGATGTCAATATGAGATGGATTGAACGATATATAATTATTGTCTCTTTGTTCATTTTGGCTAAAAGAGAACTCATAAAGAGCATTAAGATGAACTCCAATGCATCTTCAAAATGGAGAAAAAATCAGCTATCCACCAACTATTTTTATCTCCATTACTGTTCATGCTTTTCTTTTTCTTCCCCCAACTTTCCAGCTTTTTTTTTCTCTTTCAACCTTTTCTTTCTTCCTTTTTTCTTTCTTTTTTCATTCATTTCTTTCTTTATTTTTTTATTTAAATAATATTCTAATATTTTTATTATATGTTTATTTAAGTAATTATAACTTTATAGTAATTTTAAGGTTTAGTCTCATATTTATAAATGTTTTCATTATATGTTTATAACTTTATAATTACGTACTTAAGAATAAATATTTTTAAAAAATAATTTAAAATAATCCATTAGAAAAAATAAAATTGGGTTAATTTTATAGAATAATTTTAATAATAAAAATTAAAGGTAAAAAGAATATGCTGAGAATATTCCTTTTTGGTGTGAAAAATAGAGTTGTGGGTTAGAGTGAAAAGTAATATAGCATGTCTCTAAAATGGAGGAAACTCAGCTCCATTTTAGAGGAATGGGTTGGAGATGCCTTAAGAGATTCAAAGGGTTGAGACAAAGAAACCTCTTGTCTCCTTATCTTTCACCTTAAACATGGAAGTGCTTATAAGACTGATCAGAGTTATGATCAATCATAAACAAAATTTTAAATATCATTTGAAATACAAGAGAATAAGGGTATGAAGCCTAACTTTTGTAGATGATATCATCTTATTCTCCAAAATTGATGCTAACTTTAGAAGTTCCCTTACGTCTGCTATGAACTCATTCAAAATAATGTCAACAAAAAAAAGAAACAATTATTTGTCTATGTGGGTTGCTCAATGGTCACCTCTTTGGTTCTCTAACTTAATAAACTTAAAATTCATGAAGCTCCATCTCATATATCTAGGCATTCCAATCTCCACTAAGAGATTGTCGTCCTCTGATTTCAATCTTTTAGTTGAAAGAATCTAGAGAAGAATCTCAAGTTGGTGAAATAAAAATCTCACCTTAACAGGCATAATTCAGTTAATAAACTTAATGTTGAATAGTCTTCATGTATACTAGTCATCTCATATTATGCTTCTTACAAGCATAACTAAGACATGAAAAGTTTTCTTTGGTCAAGAGACTCAAGTAGAAGTGATTTAGCCAAAGTTAAGCAGAGAGAGTTATGTTTGCCTAAGTATGAAGGAGGCTTTGGAATTTTACTTGTTAGAGTTGCCAACAAAATAGTCATGATCAAGAGGATATGGATGATAATTACAGATAAGCAAGCTCTTTAAGAAAGGTGGATTTATACACACTACCTGATGAAAGCTAGCTTTTGGTCTTTTAAGCCAAAATCTAATTGTTCTTAAAAGATTGAAATACTCAAGTAAAGAGATACAATTAGGAGCACCTTCTTTTTAAATGTCCCTTCACATCATTCTGGGATAAATCCAATGCCTATGCAATATTACCTCTCCCGCGTCCAATTGATAGGAATTGATACATTGGCAATGCTTGAGGTAGAGTAGCAGGACTGGAGACTTCACCGCTTACAAAATATCATTGAGCAGAACAATTTATAGTTTATGAAGGGAGAGAAATTTAAAGATTTTTTCAACAAAATTTAATCAAGATTTAAATCCTATTAACATAGTTGATGAAGTTCATCACGGAGCAACTAATTGTTCATCAATCTCAATTTAGATGGAGTCAGTCCACAATCCTAAACTAGAGAATGATGTTCTAATATTGTTATGTTTATTGATTTAATACCTCATTAACTTCACTATTATATATCCTTAAAATGTTGTCTTTACAATGAATTCAAGCAGGTATGAAATTCCCATAACAGTTGTAGTTAGTCTTCTAAAACCTCATATACAATCTCGATTATAACTTTTCTCTTTTACTCTACAAGATTAGTAACATAAGAGTAGAATTCCAATTTTGGTCTTAACTTTGATTGAATTTGGCTTTGAGGCTTGTACAACCTGTCAATTATGTACTTATCTTTGATTATTTTCTTAAAAAAGATTAAAAATTAATGACAATAAAACTACAACTATAAAATTTGAATATTGTAACATTTTCTTTTTTAATTTCATAACATTGTAATTTTTTTCTATTCAGTTAAAATAAATTTATTTAAGTTAATACTGTTGTAATTGTTTTCCTATTACGAGGATATAAGATGACATGTGTATACATGCACACTACCGACTTTTGTTTGTCCAAATTTAATTCAGAAATAAAGCAGTTTGAAATTTCATGCTTTTAAATTTGAAATTGCTTCGCTTCTTTGCGTTATTGGATTGCTCTTAGAGCTTACTACCATTGATTACATATTCTGTTTCATACAAAGATATTATCATGAAGCTATTCCTAAGCCTATATCTTCGAAGTGACTGTCATTCGATGCAGCTACAATTTTAATATGTAGGTACGTAAACATTCTAATGTTTGACATAATTGTATTTAACGTTTAAATTTAATCATTTTATATTAGAGATTAGTTAAAAATGCATCTTCTTTTAAATTCTGAATGAAATAAAGCAAAGTTACATTTTTATTACTTCATCATGCGAAGATTTAGATTAAAAACTCCAATTGGTGGCCGACATGGCAGCAAGCTACGACAGATTGATGTATTGGCTACGTTTCCTTTGGCGACTAATCGAATATCGTCCAGAAAAGCAACCATTTTGCGATTCTTTTCTTTTTCGTCGCTATAAATAAATAATTTTACGACGTTTGAAAGAGACGTCGATGATGGGAAAATACTTTATGACCATTACTCGTTACCGTCGAAATAAATTTATGATTTAACGACGTTTGTATTATTTCCTTGCCCAAATGTAAGTAATTTGCGACAAAAAACAGTAACGTCGACAAATGTCAGGAAAATCAATGTTATTAACATTGATTATGATGAAGCGTCATGAATAATTGGAACAAGTAGCGACTAAAAATATGTTAGAGTCGCCAAGTATGTATCCCTTTTGGTGACGATTGAATTAATCGTCGCAGAAGGGCCTTACAAACATAATATTGAGCAACGTTAGAATAAATTGTCACAAAATGCTAGTTATTGGTGACGATGTATGTCTTTCATTGCCAATATTTAGCGACAACTTGTTTAAGCGTCGTGGACTGTAACACATATGGCAACGATTATGTGTTTCGTCGCCAGATATGAATATTAAATATTTAGAAGATAGTTTGTAATGATTTTTGTGGATTTAATAACCTATATTGGTGACAACTTGTTTAAGCGCCGTGGACTGTAACACATATGGCAACGATTATGTGTTTCGTCGCCAGATATGAATATTAAATATTTAGAAGATAGTTTGTAATGATTTTTGTGTATTTAATAACCTATATTGGTGACAACTTGTTTAAGCGCCGTGGACTATAACACATATGGCAACGATTATGTGTTTCGTCGCCAGATATGAATATTAAATATTTGGAAGATAGTTTGTAATAATTTTTGTGTATTTAATAATCGTAGTTAAGGATTATTCTAATTGACATTTTTATAATCTATCGTAGTTAACATATCTTTTGTTGTGAAGTTATTTTCAATGTTTAAAACATATTGTGGAAAGACACATGGTAGGTTATTTAAATATGAAAAGTAAATATATTTTGGACATTAAAATATTTGTGAACCAAAAATTTTAAATTTAATATGATAAAAATATCATAAATTTAAGTTAACAAGTACTGTTAATCATTAATATTTAATAACAGTAAAATTATTATTTATAAAAATTATGGAAATGGTATCAATATAATATAATGATATATGGTCAGTGCTACATAGAAGTTTAATAATTCTTACAAACATAGAACAATAACAATAACAACAATGATAGTACGCAGCCTTACCCCTAACTAGTAGAGATGTTATTTTAAAAGTTGTTATAGACAGAACAATAAATAAAGTTTGAAGCTGATTCCAGCTGATACCACAATAAATGACAATGATATAATCTTTTTTGGATTCCAAGTTACATGAGAGTCGGTAAAAGCAAATAAGTTCCCTATGTGTGGATTTCCAATAAGGGTCCATGCACGTTTGAAGGCACCAATTGAAATCGTGAAAGATCTCCCCTCAAGTGTAGGGTTGTTGACACCTTCTTCCAACGATTTAGTATAGAAGACAACTTGATCAGATGAACTACCGGTATGATGTGTTTCACCTAAAACATAATTAGGATACAACTTATTTAGGTAGTTTAGTGAAACTATATAACGAACCCAAATTAGAACACATACATACTTGATTTACCACACATAGTCATTGAAATCGACAAATTTTTCAAAACAACGAATTTCTCTAATCCTTTACGGACCATTGTGACGTCACCCCTACCTCCATTTCCATCTATGTTCTCTTGAAGATTGAAGGAAGCTTAATACAACATATAGTATATACAATCACATGTTCATATATATAATAGCTTCATAATAAGAAATGAGATATAGATAATAAGGAAAGTGAGTTAGTTCGTATGATACTAAAAACTTTGAAGAAGAAGATCGACCATAGAAGGCAAACGGCAGGATTTGTTCTGCATTGGTTTTTTGTTCAGTAGGGACAATTTCATCATATTCCTCCCAACGGAATGAATTTCCGCCGTCAGAAACTAGTCGCCACATCGACATTCCTCAATGAATTATCTTAAGAATTATATTCTACATAAGTAAATTTAGAATAAAATTCATTATGTTTAACAAAGTTTTCGATGATAAGTGAAAGTACTATAGTTTAGTAGTTATACATCTTCAATCTGCCTAATAAGATGAAAGTTACCCTTATTAAAATAAAAGTAATCCATTTACCCTTTATATCATATCTAAATTTTAGAATTTAAAGTAGATTACAGATGCCCATTTTCTTAATGTACAAAAATATAGTATTATCTATATAAGTTTATATTACTATTATTACAAAAAGAGTTAAATACTCTTTCATACATTTCATCAAATAATTCACAAGCTTTCTTGAAAGAAGCTTTAAAGGTCGTAAAAAGAAGTCAACCCATATACAACCAATAAAGGAAGACAATAAATCATCTTTGAAACATAACCACAAACACAACTCATACAACAAATGTAGAAAAAAGAACTCACAATAAACACCTAAAGGTATAATTAAAACTTAGCACAAGATGGAGGGTTTGAAGATAGAAAAAAATAACAATACCAACATAGTTAAGGAGCTTCTTCGACGATGACAACCACAATATACGAGACGAGCATAAGAGAGGGGACAATGGTTATTGAACTATGAAATGTAGACGAATGTTGACGGCTAACACGAAAATAAAGAGAGGTTCATTGTGGTAGTGATAAAAACCTAATACAAAATGATGTCATTTCTTATTGACTCGTACAATGTCGTTTTCGATTTTGTCAGAAGAAATATAGTAAAATATTGTTAGTAACAAAAAAAACCATTGAAAATTTGATTAAGTTAACAAATTTGATAATATATTAAGTTAATTACCATATATGATAATAATAATAGCATTTTATTAGAAATAATTTGGAAAATATTTGATTAAGTGAACAAATTTGACCCTATATATACTTTTTGTTAATCATTTTAGCAAAAAAAAATTGTTTGAAAAATTCAAACTTCTTCTATACACTATGTACCAAATGGACCAAGAGGTCTAATAGATGGAGACAAAGAGTTACTAAGGACTCATTTCATAGCTAGTAGTTATACATATCTATCCAAACTTATAAACAAAATTATCCAAGTATAAAACACCAAAGTGTAGTTATGAAACAACTAGTATTAAGTTAACTTATAAGAAATAAAAGGTAGGCAAGAAAACATGTTATAAAATTAAGATAACCCATTCAATAAGATAACTAATGTTTCATCTAGGAGACATGTTTGGGTTTACAAAGATAGAGATAGTTTTTTGAGATAATATTAATAGTAGTTTAATTATAAACAACTTCCAATATATTAGAAAATGGTAATCAACATCATATATTAATAATTTCTAATACTTGATGTTAATGATGTTGATTGCATAACTGTAAAACAAATTTGATTGTAATATATACTTTATATTAATCATTTTAGAAAAATGAAAAATTATATGAAAAGGTTTAATATTTGCAACGGTTTATTAATTTGGTAGCAAAATGTTGTAGAATTTATGACACTATTTTATTTTCGTAGTAAATGTTTTACATTTGTAGATGAAATGTAGGTTCATCGCCAAACGTATCAGATGAGAAAAATACGTATCGGATGAGAAAAATTACCTATTTAAAGAGTAAGTTAACTTATATGTGTTGTTCACAGACAAAGCTCAATATCGTCGATGTCGAGAACCCTGAAGTTTCAGGTTATGTCAGTTCACTGTTGAAACAACGAGCGAAGGATCATCGTTATTGACTTCATAAATACTATAAGTCTTTTCCTTAGGATAAGAAGGCAAGGAGACATGTTCTAGAATGGGTAACTACAAAAAATTGGAGTGAAATGTGTGATTATTAGGCCTCTGCGGAGGTTAAGGTTTGTCTTCTTTCTCTTCACATTTCCTTCCATTAATTTTGTTTTTGCACTTAATTACTATTTCTTCTCTTTATTTAGAAAAAGTGTGAGAAACATAAGGTTGACAGGGCAAAAATGAAAAACTCTTCACACACCGGCTGCAAATCATTTGTTGTTGTACGACAAGAATTTGTAAGTGTAATGTTTAGAAGTTATTATTCTATTAGTTAATACAATATAATCTATTGTGTTTCAATTTTGTTAATTCATATAACAGAATCAAACTCAACTGCATAGATAAGAGTGTGATCACACTCTACAAACTGTCGCACTACAAATAAGGTGAAAGTTGGACGACTGAAGAGATGCAAAATAATTATATAAGTATAAAAATTTTAATTTTAGAGTTTATTTATTTATGTAATACTAAGTAATAATATTTGAATTTCATCTCAATTTTGTGCTTTAAATTGTAGGAGAAGATGCAAGAGTTGTTGCAGAGATCATTGTCTGACGGGAATGAGCCCAATGTGGAAGACATTTGCAACAATGTTCTTGGTAAAAGATCAAAGGTCTTGGGCATGGTCCTAAGTCAATTGTTTCATCATCGTCACAACCAACATATGTAACGACGCTTCAAGTGAAGAATCAGTCACTTAAGGCTCAATTACAATGTAATGGAGAAAAGTTAGATCGTACTGAAGAAAAATTACAACGTAATGAGCAAAAACTAGATTATACTAAAAGAGAGTTGACCAAGCTTAAAAAGGTGGTCAAACAAATACTTGGGTCACAATATATCAGTAGTAGTGACGATAAGGAGTCTTAGTTTGTCTATAATTTTTTTCTTAAGTTTTGAAATTAACATTTAATTACGTGTTTTTTTTATAAAATGCATTTCATTTTTAATTATGAAACATTTTTATTTTATTTTAATTTATTATTATTTAAACAATGTCACCAACAATAATTACAAAATGTGACAAAATTATATTTCAAACCATGTTAAAAACAATAAAATGAATTTAAAATGTTGTTAAGAATTATATATAATTAAATATTAAATTGATAATAAGGAAGTCAAATTAAAAATAAATATTCGTCACTAAAAGTCTTTAGCTACAAATATAAAATCGTCGCTAAATCTTTTTACCTACGCTTTCCATAACGTCTCTAATAACATTTAGCTACGCTTTAAAAAACGTAATTAAACATATTTTGCTACGAAAATAAATTGCTAGTAGAAATTGTTACCTACATCTACGTTAACGAAGCTAATTATCTTTACCCACCAAAATTAAATGTGGCAATAAGCCATTTGCGACTATTTTTCCTCTCTTCGCCTATTCCTATTAGCAACGAAGAAATGATCATAGCAAAAATTTTTAGGCGTTAATTTCTTTAAAATGTCACAGATAATTTTTTGCTACTGAACTTTTGCGACTATTAGTTCAATGATGTTTTTTTCCATCGCGAAATAATTTTTACGATATTTTGGTTTCTTTCAGCAGGCCAAAACCTTTCTTTATTGTAGTGAAAGAACTTCTGCTTCAGGTGATAGTAACAGGCTTAGGCAAGGAGAAGTTATGGCCGTGGCCTTGCTCTCACCATATTAGGTCAAAGCCCACAAAGAACAAGTGTTGCCCCAGTTCTAAAACTTTTAAATTGTACACGCTAAGGAAAATATCAGAACCAACGAAGCAGAATTTGGAGTTAGAACTAAAAAACCGATAAGGGAGCTAGGTCTAAAACCTTCTGCCCACATCAGAAATAGGATCGATTATGTTCTAACCACTATATGAAGCAATCTTAGGATTCATAAGACATTACAGTAATTTCGGGGCCATATAACAACTATCAAGTAAAAGCATATCCATGTGATGCATTAAACTAGCCTCGAGTTTAGTATAATCCCATTGAATTGATGAGAGGATTAAAAAGACAAATAAGTAGTCAACATAGTCCCAAGTGTTTGTAACTTTGTATTGTACATATATATATGTGTGTGTATGTGTGTGTGCGCGCGCGCTTAGGCTGAGGAAACATATTAGTTTTTGCTAAATGCAGCTCATGATTCATCCATATTTATGCTGGTGAGGAGCATGTGAGTAGGTAGACTTAGGAGGTATCAAACACATGGATGCAATCTTAAGATAACAATAAATATGCTTAATTGGGACTGCTAATTAGTGTATTTTCTGCGATATCAGATCTGAATGATTAACCTAATGCTACTTTTTGTCTAGGAACATGCGTTGATGTTGATTAACTCCACCAGATTGAATGGGCTTCATGTTATCGGAATGCAGTAGATAACAAAAGATTTGTAGGGAAACTTATGAATCATAGTTAATTGCACTTGTCTCTTTTCCGATTGACTACGTGATCACGGCACTTGATTGGTACTGCTACGGACCAGAATGAGAATGTCTGTTGAACAGGAAAATGGCATTGGCCTTCCCACATCCATGCTACTGCCATAGCATTTGGATGGCTTAATTGCATTAAAGAAGATAGTAGATAGGATTAGATAGTGGTGAACTCGTGATCAACTTATATTACCATTGAAAATCTGTGTCTTTACCATCTTTGGCGCAAGGATTTGCGGTTAGTATGTTCATTTCTTCCCAGTAATTCTGCAGCAATAAGGTAAATGAAGTCCTCCTTAGTTTTTTTTTCTTTTCTTTTCATTTTGTGATAACTCAGAATAACAAAAACAAACTATATAATAAAGACTTTCAACATTTAACATATTAGTTCCTTCTTAAGTGACATTTGTTGAAAAGAAAGAAGGTAAAGAAGTGTCGTTTACTCCACTTGACATTTCCCTCATTCTTTATTCGTAATAATTCAAGTTCAGATCTCCTGATTAAAACCCGGGATAAATTGTTGAGGAAGCTGTAAAGTGTAATGGTTATGGAGTTGAAACAACGTTAACCTTCTTCCTAAAATACAGGAAACGTCACATCCCCATAAGAAATCATTTTCGGGAAAGTAAAAGAACAAAGAAAACTACGTTTCATCTTTGAGCATTGGTTTGAAAAAATTTTTGTGGCTGCTGGGATTCGAGCCCAGGTCTCTACGGCCACAACGTAGAATTCTTACCACTAAACTACAGCCACACTCGAAACTGCTCGCCGTTTGCCAAAATATCTAGGTGGTAAAAATAAGGCCGTGACCACCTATTGTTTCTTTTTTATTAAAATTATTCATCATATATAATTTTACGAAATAATATTTGTTTAACGGGAAAAGGAATTTTAGTTTCAAAATTAGTAAAACAAAACTTATATACATTCCAAATTTAAATTATAGAAAATGTTATGCATAACAAGCCAACTAACTTTTCTGATTTAAATTTTGAAACGAAATATTGATTTTACTGGTAAGAAAAAGAAATAGGGTGAGGTTAAAGGCCTGGGTCTGGGGCTCACCAACTGTTTGGTACTTGTCAAGTGTCGTCAATCGTACCAAGGACGATCACGATATGCCCACGAGGGGGTAACATGCACATTGGTGTAGGGGTCCTCGTGGGCATCATTCCTTTCTTGTTTCTTTCCCCAAAAGCCTTCAAGTCCTACCACCCCAATACAATACAACACCCCTTAGATTTTTATCCTCACTTCACATGGCCTTTTGTTTTTGCTACCCTCCCTCTTCACACTCTATTACAATATATAATCATCTGCTTCTCTACCTAACTGGATCGAAAGCTTAATTTTAAAACAAACTTGCTAACCAAAGATTGATGATAGAAACACCAACAGCAAAGACAAGCACTTCCAGCACCACTACAAATTCTTATGGGGACCTTAACACATGGGGGTTACCTTGGGGACTATATATATGTGGGGTTGGTTTCTATTTCCTTTTTTTCTTCTTCTTCTTTTGATAACTTATTGAAAAAGTGGAGCCAACTAAAAGCTGAGAATCTTTTTGCAAAATGTTGGTTGGAAGCACACACTTGGGCCTAAGTCATTCTTGTATATGTCTATAATGTATGAATGCTTGTGTTGATAACCAGCTCTTGGCCTTAAAATAATCTTCAATTTTCCTCTCTTTTATGGGGCGATGCCTATCTTGGATTTGGTTGATATATGATGCAGTTTTAAGAAAATTGAAGCTTCTATGGTTAGGTTTATCTTTCAATGCCAATAAAGCCCTAAAAGACATATTAGCAAGACAGCTAGCTTGTTCCACTTTTCTCTGTTTTATATTGCATTGTAGATTATGTACCTCAACAAAATTTCCAACTCATCATTCTTTACTCATACTGTCATGTTAACAAAAACTAGAACCTTATGAGATTAGCGGCTACTTTTCTCTTTTGCAAGTAAAACTCTCATTAACTTTGGCAATTGGCATGCAACTGGCCAAACTTGATTATATCTTCCACACCATATGCCAGTTGCATCAAGTTTGACTCTTCTCTTAAATGACAAACTAAAGGAGGTGACATATCATAGCACATGAAATGGTATAGTTCTTTTATTAGTTCTTAAATGACAAAACTTTTGGGGGGTTATATGTTTAAGCACATGAAATGGTATAGTTCTTTTATTAGCTCTCTTTGTTCCTTGTCAAAATTTTGTTTCATTTGTCATATGGAAAACCCAAAAAAACAAAAACAAAATTGACGTAACATGAACAAAATTAGACGCCGACCCTAGTTTATGCATATATAGGGCTAAAAAGGAACTACACGATTGCATGTGCTTCAAACTTTGTTGCTAGCTACTTGTTTTATGGGGTCAAAAACCTTTAAAAACGAAACAATGACTTCCGTCGAAGCTTACTGCTAGAGCTCGTCAGATTGGAATCAATAGGGAAATTTACGTAACATGACATTAACCATCCTTATTAATCGTTTGCAGAGCATACTAAGTTATAGCCTGCCTTTTCCATTCCAAGTACGTACTTGTAAAACAGCAATACGAAGAAGAATAAATGGTGAAAAAGCTTGTCAAAAACACTCTCTTTTATCAACATTCGCATCCCGGTAAACTATACTTTTATAAAGAAAAAAAATTGCACGTGTTAAAATATAAAACAAAACAATCTGATTCAATCTTAAAAGACAAATAAATGTGTATATATGTAAATGGAGAAGATAAGAGATTTAAGTGATTCAATCTTAAAGACAAATAAATTTATATATGTTCTCTCTATAAGAATGAATCTCTTATTTATAAATAAAATCTTATATTATATATATTAAATTGACTTAAATGATATGCACAAATTAAAGAACACTACAGCAAAACAGAGTATTAACTACACTTTTTGGGGGGCAAATTCGAAATCATCGCCAAGTGGATTTTTGGCAACGATTTAAAAATCCGTCGCCCAAAGTCATGGTTTGGTTACGTTAAAGAAAGTCATTGCTAAAGCAGCTTATTTGGTGATGATTTTCTTAATTCATCGCTAAAAGTGCCTAATTTTGTGATGATTCACTTATGTCGTCGCCAAAGGGCGAGCATTTGGCGATGAGAATTTCAAACGTCATAAAATATTCGAACTTTCTACGGCGAAATATATAATTCGTCACCAAATGTAAACTTTTGGCAACAAAAACTTTGAAATCATAGCAAAAAAGTTGAGATTAAAGAATTTACAATTAACAATGTTAATTTGATAACTTTTTAATGGTAAATGTACTTAATAATCTTAAGGTTAATTATAATTAACATTTATATATGATTTTTAATATTTTTGACTTGTGTTTTCTTTATAAGTTATTTAAATATATAGTTAATGTATTAAAACTCTATAAATTATCATTTTGGATATAAAAAGATAAACATACCTAAAATTTTACATATTAATAAGATTAAAAAATAATAAATTTAAGTTGACTATTATTCTTAATCATTAATATTTATTAACAATTAAATAGTACTACATAAAAATATTAAAATTGTAAGAAATATAATATAATGATGTATGCAAGTAAGTAGTACAAGATTTGAAGTTTAACAATTCTTACAGACATACAACAATAACATTAACACCCAATATGAATCCTGTTGATACGCGAGGTCTAGGGAGGTCCAATAGTAAACAACCTTATCCCTAATTAGCAAAGAAGTTGTTTCCAAAATTCGTACAAACATAACAATAAATATTGTTTCACGCTTTGTCCATCGAAAAGGAAATGAAATAATTATTTTTTTAGATTCCAAGTGACATGAGGGTTCGTAAAGGTAAATGAGTTCGCTATGTCTGGATTCTAAGAAGGGTCCTTGTACATTCAAAGGACTCAATTGAAAATGTCAAAGATCTTCCCTCAGGTGTTAGGTTATGGGCACCTTCTTCGAACAACTTCTTGGTTATAACTAAACTTGTAAAGGATAAAGTGAACGAATCCTCAGATGCAGTATGAATCACTAAATTAGATGAACTGTCATTACGATACGTTTAACCTAAGACATAATTAGTATAGAACTTAAATAGTTAGTTAAGTCAAACTGTATAACGAAGTTAAATTCGAACACATGCATACTTGATTGAACAGACATAGTAATTGGAATCGACGATTGTTCAAAAATAACTGATTACCCTAATCCTATACCAAGCATTGGGACATTGCCACTGTTTCCATTTTCATCTATGTTCTCTTAAAGATTGGAGTAAGTTTAACGCAAGGCATAGTATATACAATCAAATGTTCATCTGATAGCTTAATATGACGCAAATAAGATACAAATAATTAAGGAAGAGAGATAATTCAGATGATACTAAAAACCTTGAAGAAGAAGATCAGCCATAGAAGGCAAGCGGTAATTAGTGTATGATGAGAAAATTTGTTCTGCATAGATTTGTTCTTCACTAGGTATAATTTTCCAATATTCCTCCCAGCAAAGCTCATTTCTGTTATTGGAAATCAATCATCACATCAACATTCCTTGATGAATTGATGTTAACAGTTTAATTTTGAAAAGTCAATTTAGCATAAAATTACTATGTTTAATAAAATTCATTTGGTAATCAAATCCCACAAAATCTAGGCATGGAATGAACTGATGCAAAAGACACTTTCTACATTCCATGTCTATGTGATATATTATGCTAGTTTGTCAATGATAAGTCAAAGTACTACATTTCACTAGTGGTAAAGATTTGGTGTAAAAGGAATCATATGGTAAATTTTTTACATAAACATCTATTGCAAATCGTTCCTTGAATCTCTAATAGACCTTTCATCAAACAATTAGCAGGGTTTCGTCAAAAAACAACCAAAGGTTTGGAAAAAAAATGTCCACCCATCATCACCTAATACAGAAACACAATTCACCAACTTCCAAACACAAACAGAAAGGGAAACTTATACACCATTAGTATAACAAACAACCCACGTTAACTTTAAGACGTAATAGAAAAATAAAGCACAATAAGTTGGTAACAAAAAAGAAGAATAATAAGTACCAACACAGCACACGATGCTTCGTCAACGGTGAGGACCACAAGACAGGAGATGACCACAAAAGAGTAGATGACACTTTTGATATTTTATAAAGAGGAAATACAATGGCTAACACGAAAACGAAAACAACTTCGTTATTGTGTTCATAACCTAGTAGAAAACAACATCGTTTGTTGTTAAGGTAAATGACGTCGTTTTTATTTAAGTCAGAAGAAATTAACCATTTGGTGAGGATTCAAAAACCCATCGCCAAATGTTTTGCCATTACCATTTGGCTTCACCTTTGGCTAACATAATTATATATAATATATTAATTATACACTACAGTACATAATTTTTGTATAATAAATAGATAATTATTATTAAATAGAGTAATATATGTTACATAAGTAAGATATGAGAAAAATTTTAAATTATGTAATAATTAATAAATAATTGTACTAGTTACAATTATTATCTATACATTCATATAACATTATATTAATTGTCATACAATTATTATCTATACATTCACATAACATTATATTAATTATCATAAATGATAATATTCAATATTAATATTAATTGTAATCAATAATAAATATTAATATCATATTGTTAAAAAAATTTAATATTATTCAAAATCTATTGTAAAGAGTGTTTATAAATGTAGTTAACAACAATGTCATTTCGAAGGTCAAATTTAATATTAATGGTAATGACTTGTATCAGTGTAAGAATAAATTTAGTTAACAAAATGTCATTTATATTTTTTATTAATATTTTTAATATATATGATTTCATAATTTTATGTGGTCTCACAAACTGCATTTATTATATATAATTTCTATAGAAATTTATGTTTATGATATATTGAAAATTTTGGTAAAATTTAAAAATCTATAAAAAAAAGTTTAGTATTGGCAATGATTTCTAAATTGGTAGCCAAATATTTGGATATTGTTTAGCATTTGGCGACGAATTGGCAACGAATTATGAGATCTTCGCCAATGTTGATGGATGTAAACAAAATTAAGTGAAAATGACGTCTTATTTTGTTCTGTGTAATCTAAACGGCGACGATTTTGTAAATTGGTAGCCAAATGTATTGGTGTGAAAAAAAATTAAGCCAAGACAACATCGTTTGTTCAAAAACAAACGACGTCGTATCTGCATTTGTTTAATAGAGCAACTTGACACAACCCCCTCCCCTCGAAATTTCTTTCGGCCTCTCCTCTCTCTTGCATGATTCTCCGTCGATTTGTTCTTCTCTTCGTCTGTTCATCTTGTTTCATCTTGACATCTTCGTTTTATCTTCCACCATTTCCCTGCAATTGTAGTCGAGGTAAGTATTTGTAATGTTGTTCTATTTTTTTCTTACGTTATAGATATTGTTAAATGCTATATTGATGGTCGGTTTTAAGGTTAGTTGTTGGCTTGTTTGCGTCTATTTGGCCTGTTAATGATTGAATAGTTGATTGAATGTTTTGATGTTGGTGAAGAAAAGGAGAAGGCAGAATTTTTGTTGTTAGTTTGTGTCGAATTTTTGAAGCCTATAAAATGTTCGATGAAAGTTGTCTAGAGATTTAGTGTTCTATTTTGAACTTATGAATGAAGCTATATGTTTCTGTTTTGACAATGTTATGTTTTGTGAGGATAGTAATGCTATAGAGAAGAGATTGTGATATATGAGGAGTGTTAAGGTTTTGTAATTCTATATATCAAAAAGATTAGTGATTTCTATATAAGAATAATGAGAGATTAGTATCTTTTTATCTTAATTTTTATAGCATTGGAATCTATTAATCTAATTGAATATTCTATTAATGAAATAGTTTGCATTGTTTACATTGAGGTTTGTGCTAACTTTGTTATGACATAAACTTTCTTTTTCCTAAAGAGCTAATATAGTCATTATCTATCTTTCAAATTCAATTTGATAGAATTCAAATTTGAATAGATTTTGAGTTTTTAAACAATTTTCAAAACCAATTAATCAACAAAATTTAATTAGATCTAATCCCAAATTAACTAACTCAATTAGATTTATTCATCTTTTGTCTTTTTTTTTTATAGTTTCAACAACATATACTCAAGCTTCTAAAATTCAAGAATAGAGAGCACCAAGAGTGTTCACTTTAAATATTCATAATAGCATTAGTCTTGTGTTGATCAATGTGAAGAACTTGATGAATAATGAACCTAATAATTGTTCTCCATCAACTAGGGACAACCATGTATATGTAAAGGGAGGTTTTAAATTATTGATATCCATTTAGAAAATTAAGAGTTTACAAATATAAGAGGAAAGTCTCTGATTCTAGCTTTTCCCTATAAATTTTGTAAAAGTAATGTATTTCATTATGCTTCATTTTGTAAAAGCAATGTATTTCATTATGCTTATCTTTCAAATATATGTATGTATGAATGTATGCATGGATGGATGTATGCATGCATGCATGTATATATGTATGTATGAGGAGAGTTACACATTTTGTTTAAAGTTATTTTTAAGTTTTATTTGTACCTAATGTGTTATGGTAGTTGAAATGCACATGGAATAAGGTTTGTGTATAAGATGCTTTTAAATATGCTGTGAAGTGTGTATAACTTTGTTCATAGGTTAAGATCATTGAAGCACTTCTTATTACTCTTCTAGTTTAAGCACTTATTACTATGTTGGTTTAAGTAAAAATGCCTCCCTTGTATGAAATGGACATCACTAAATAATTTAATGCTTACTTTCTTATTAACTTTCATTCTATGAGCATGTAATAAAATTTGTAAAGAGTTGGTAACAGTAGTACAAATACATGTAACAAATTTCTTATTGAAAGAAACTACAACCACATTAATGATGATTTCATAAATAAGATTCAAATTTTCTGTATATTTGTTAAATGTGTTATTTATAGACAAAGAAAAGTCAAGGCATGTAAAGTTTTTAAATTATAGATTGTTTCTTTTAACCAACCATAAAAGGACGGCTTCTTATAAAGGTCTCTCTAACTTTAAAAAATCATAACAAACATCAAAACAATAATTACACTTATCCTCAAATATATATTTACATGTTTAATGTGTTTTTTCTTATCATTATTTTTTTGTGTCAAGTTCCAATACCGGCATCAGAAAAAGAGGTAAAAATATCACTAGAGGTTCTGAGTTGTAACGCATGAATGTTGCAATGAACAACAAATTGTTTGTGCATATTGACACCTCGCAAGGTCGTCTTATTGACAAGATCCAATCAGCAAAATTATCTAGTGAGTTAGGTGTCATTGTCGGGACTGAATTATGTTGCCTTCAGCATGCCAAGTAGTTGAAAGAAGGCAACTTGCTATAGAATGCTCTGGATAAAGTTCCCTTAATTTTTCAATTTATTTAATTATATGCATTTTTTTTTACTTTTTTAAAGATTAATTTCACTTTTACTTGTTGTTCATAGATAAAGCTCAATATCGTCAATATCGAGAACCCTGAAGTTTCAAGCTGTATAAGTTTACTATTGAAACAAAGGGCTAAGGATCATCGTTATCGACTACATAAATACTATAAATCTTTTCCTTTAGATGAGGACACTACAAGAAAAATGTTGATTAGCGACGGAAACTTAGCAACGAAAAAATTACCGTTGGAAATTAGCGACGGAAAGCATAT
>JAOSBL010000008.1:13420393-13432251 GCA_027568915.1 Erythroxylum roraimae
GGGCCACGGCTCAGAGATTTGGGCAGATCCATAAGCGGGGGCTACTCCCCTGTGAGCTTCGGAACCCACCCAAACCAGTAGTGAAATAAGATAAATTACAATTAACTTAGGAATTCGATTAAATATTAAGATAAATATGGTTGTTATTTTTAAAAAAAGCGGCTATTGCCTTGCCTGGGTGGTGGATGCGAATTGCCAAAACGGCTTGTACAAAGGGTCGACTACAAAACTCGAGAGGCAAAGTTGAGCAATTTGCAATCCTAACCCGTTTGTCAGATGACAGGGCAAAATATTACAAGCGACAGAGAACTGATCTGACACCATTTCAATGTTTGACAGAATAGATTTTAAGATATCTGACCAAGAAACTGAAGTGCAGCAACAGCAGCTTGTTATATTAAACACCAAATTTATGAATATATAGTAATTTCGCTTCTCCTCTCTCTTGGTAAATGAGATGTAATCCCATATAAATGACGTAAGAACAAACCAAATCTTTTAATTATAACTAATGTCAGCTTAGCTTTATTGTTTTCTACCATAGCTATTGTCTTTTAGATGAGTCTTAAGAATTTGTAGCCTTCAGTTGCTGCTCGGTCTGGTCTGGTGTATAAAATTAGTAAGGTAACAGAAAAGCCTGCCTTAATTTGCTCCCATAAATGCCTCTCATAAATGAGCCGGTCATTCACTCTGCAACCTGCACTCTGCACTCTGCCCTCTGCACTCAAGCACACGTGAATCCTCTCTGGCTCCACCGTCTCTCACATCTGTAGGTATTAAATTCCCCTGCCTTTTTCACACCCAGTGAATTTTGTCCTAGGCTGTTGGGCCGACGTCACCATAATCAATTTATCTTCGAATTGGGTGCGGAATTTATTACGAAATTCGATTTCTTTTAACTGCAAATTCTAATTAAGTGTACTGTACTCGTATGAAATAAAATTCCCTTTTCAAAATTGGAATCTTGCTTTCTCTTCTCCTTACGACTAAGATGACCATCGTCCAACATACGAATTCTGGGAGTTATGGTGTTGTATATTTTTTTAAATAATGATTTTAAAGAATCATTTCACAACATTAGAGTTAAGTCCACTGCTCCCTCAAATATAGGAAGGGGTGAAGAAATATCATGAAAGCGCGAAGAGACAGGCAGCAAACAAATCAATCAAGTCGACGAGTGAATAAAAACAGGCACACGTGGACAAGAGTGACCACACGTGCACCCAATCATCACGAGGATTAACCCCACCACACCATACCTTTTCTTACTTTCTATTCTATCACAAGAGAGGATAAGATGTGAAAACCAACACGACACTAACACTACAATCCCAATTATGAACTGACACACTCTTTTCTATCACATCTATCCTTCTTTTTTTTTTTTAAGCTTCATTTTCAATTTGTAATATATAATACAGATCTTATTACGTACTTAGAATCATACATGAAAGGATTAAAAACGAAGGTAATGTAGAATACCTGATTTTGGTTCCATCTCTGATTCCGATGCCGTTTTCGAGCTCCAAGCGATCACAAATCTTCCAAGACCTTTATAGAAAGTGTTTACCAACACGATATTTAGGTCTTTCTACAGTTTTCTCAAAACGTAAGCTCTTTTAACGAATTAGAAAATCCTTATGCTTACGATTGATCTGAGCAACTGCAGGAGACCTTAACATTTATATATAGCCTCCATATTGAACTTCTCTATCACAAAGTCAATATTAGTCTGGTCCACATTAATTAGGATTCATTTTTCACCCGGACTTTCACCCATTGATTTAGACTATTATTGGGTCACTTTATTATCTTTATCTGGATCAAATTACGTAACTTAATCGATAATTTATTAAAAAACGAAAAATGCAATTAATAGTTGTCCAACTTTATGAGAAAGGACAAAATTGTCCAACATTCTCCCCATTGGACAAGCATTAATTACAGTTTTCAACTCTAATTTAAAAACAATTTAAAAACTCGGTTAAACCATGCTACTGAATTAGTCGACTAAGTTTCAAAAACAACACATCTGATCCAAAGATAATGAGAGTCCATCATTCTGTCCTGCAAGGCTTTCGATACCGAAAAGTATCAAATGCATGTGTCATATGCGACATAGATCCAATACAATCACATGTACCTAATACCTCACTGACATGAATGAAAAAATGGAGTGTGGCAAACTAAGGTGATACCTTTATGATCTAAATTATATCATCTTCGTTTGTAAGTCTCGATTCCTCTAACTTTATGCTAAACCGCATATACTAAATTGCATTAGAGAAATCCTGCTTTGTCTTACTGAATGCTAAACAACATTAGAGAAAACTTGTTTCCTCCCACCACATGCTAAACCGCATTATAGAAAACTTTTATGTTCTCCAACTGAATGCTAAACTGTATTAGAGAACCTTTATGGGATTAAAAACTTATATCCCCTATGTCATGTCAAATTCATGGATACCCGTAATAAAACTATATGCGTCTAAATGACATAGGCACAAGGTCAATCTGTATATATGCCCAATGACCTTTAAATGCTTAAGATCGACACAAATCTTAAGACTTTCATACGTATTATGACAATGTATGATAACACATATTATTGAGGATAAACAATGATCATCTCTATGGATGAACCATCACACTGTCATAATACATCAAAATGTACAATTGTACTTGGAGCAAACATAACAATTCGCCAATTAACAGTATCTAAGGACGTCAACACACCCATACTGTATACTTGTGTCACAAACACAAGTAGGTGAAGTCTTTTAGTTAAAGAATCGACTTACAGTTCCTCAGTCCTTAAATGCTCTAAACTTTAATGTCACCTTTTCGTATCAACACCTTTATGACCAAATAATTGACCTTTAAATGCTAAGACCCTGTGATATTCTTTGTTGTTATTAAACAACACGGCAAGAAGATTACCATAGTATAACCAAATGGGTCTAGCCACTGAATCAACCACAGACAACTCAAAAATCAGGTTTCTAAGCTAAATCGTCTGTGAAGCAGCCCCATAGCATGCACTCTGCATGCATAGTCGAGGAAGTTACCTGTGTCTACTTGATATACTTCTACGACATTGTACTATCATATACTTCTACGACATTGTACCATCTGCAAACATAAAACTGTAACCTCAAAAGGACTTTCAATCATCCAGAGGACTTTCAATCATCCAAACACATAATTAAAATCTAAATCTAAATTTCCTGTGAGGTTTAGTCTGTTGAATTTTTTTATGTCAACATACAATCCTTGATTCCATTTAGTATCTCAACGCTTGATTGACTGCATTTCAATGGTATGCACCTGGGTTAACCAAATATTGACCAAACAGTCAAATGGTGAATGCAATGTCCTGCCTAGTACATAGCCGAGCATACATCAGGCTATCAACTGTACTAGAATACGAAACATTCCTCATAACTCTCTATTTACTTTATTCTTTGGACATTGTTCTAAAGATTATCTCTCACTATGAGAGATAGGTGCTATGACATGTTTACTGTTAACCATAATAAGCCTTTGTAACACATACTCAATGTATGCATTCTATGAGAGGTCTGATGATTGTTGAAATTTGTCCTGGTGAATATGAATACTTAGGACAAAAGATGCTACACCAAGGTCCTTCATATCAAAGTTCTTGACCAAAAGTTGCTTATCCTCATACAATATGGCCAAGTAATTTGACGTGAGCAATATATCTTCCACATGCAGTAATAGGAAGATAACTTTGCTTCCCTTGACCTCATAGCACAAGCATCTTTTTAACATTATTTTCTATGAAGTCGAAAGAGGCCAAACCTTATCAAATGTAAGGTATCACTTTTAGGAGGTTTGATATAAACTACATATTGATCAACATAACGCGCAAACTATATCAGTTTCATCTGGATCCTGAAATCCTTCAGTTCGTACCATATAAACTACTTCGTAAAAGTCTTTACTCAAGAAAGCGATTTTAACAGCCATCTAATGTAACTCTATATCATCATGAGCTACAATTGCATTAATTACTCAAAATGTTTCATACAAGGATACGGGAGAAAAGGTAACATAAAGTCAACCTTTCTCCCTGAGTGAACCATTAGGCAACTGAGTGAACCAATAAACCATAGAACTTTTTCGGAAATCCTTTAGGTCTTAAAACGTCATCTACAACTGACGGATTTGCAGTTCTGATGCAAATCAACTGGCTCTTAAACCTTAATATGCTTCATGGCTTGCATCTCGTCATTCATCGCATCCTACCACATATCCGCATTGGGTCCAAAAACAGCTTATGTAAAAGTAAATGGATCTGTAATATGTCTAATATCATAGTCCTGTACACCTGATAGACTATTTTATTAGATGGGAAAGCAGGTCGTCTCACTCTAGTGGATTTACTTACCTGTATTAGATCTTGTACCCTCGAGAACCACTGTGTGTTCAGGTATGAGTTCATGTTCCTGTACAAGCAAAGTACAGTAACCTAGATCCACCGAGTCTAACTGTATGAGTAGCAAGTACATGATAACTATAGTATCCGCCCTGCTATCATCCGAAGGGTCAATGGACCCACCATCATATAGACATTGTATTCCAAAAACTTAGTTGTTTATGATTCTATTATTCTGGTCTCTCCTTCTCTACAGTAAAAGTTGTAGCCTTAAAGTGGTCGAGATATCTTACTAAATAGCAATGAGCAGAACGAGCATGCAATCTTTCTTTATAAGGATTATACTACCTCAGTAGGGCAGCCCCATACACGAATGTGTGCAAGGCTGAGTTTCCCACACTTTTAGATAATTAGGTAGATTAGTTCTGTTCTGCATTGACTTCTTTAAGTCCTTTAGGGTGCAATTATGTCTTTCGGCAACACACCATCTTGCTCAGAACTACTCGGCATAGTGAATTAAGTCACTACTCCAACTGATTCCATATATCTGACAAACGGACCTTCTAAAGTCCTGAAACGCCATGTTTGCCATGATATTCTCCTCCACAGTCAAATATGACTATCTTGAGGAAATTTTCCAATTGGTTCTCAACCTTTTGTCTTTAAGCAAGAACACATAACTGTGATGGGAACAATCATCAACAAATGTCAGAATACATTTAGAATTGCACAATGTAACTATATAAGGTCTACCGATATCTTTATGTGTCATACTTATCAAGTTAGAAGCATGAGTTAATCTCAATATCCTTATTAGTCAACATACCCCTGCAGCAGTCAACATATGTTCCCAGATTATCATATTCTAGAATTGAGAAATGCTTTCCTTGATCAATCTCTCAACCTTAGTTCTGGAAATGTGGCTTAAACTTTTATGTCACACCATGTATGACTTCTCATTCATCAAGGTCCTTCATTTCATGACTTGTTTAGCAAGATACGAAGAAGCATTTATCTAATTCGGGGTAAGACACATTCTATACAAACCATATGACAAGAAGGTTGTACCATCATGTTTTGCATTAAACAACAATTGTACAACATAAGCATTAAATACAAAACGTTAACCTTCTTTGTCTAAAAATTGATCAAAAGATCACATATACACTGTGTCGTGTAAAAACCAAAATGAACCTTACAACAAAGTTCAGTACATACATCCCCTATAAATATTACTTCCACTTCTATATTGATATGAACCATAAGTTTCTCCTTCCCTTTATTTGACTTTATCCTGGTTATGAACCTTTGCATTATGGAAGTACCTTAACCAGATGCTCCACTAAATAGCTACCATGTACTTAATGCGACTATTGTAAATTAAATTCATAAACTGACAAGCCAAAGAGTAACTTGATGGTCTCAGTCTTTCCTTTTAACCTCATACTACTGGTTTCTTTATGTCCCTAGGACCTTTACAAGCACTGGTTTGACCAACATCAGCATGTAGAGAAGATTTGAACTTTCTACCTTGGAACTCAGCGGGCTTTATCTTTGTCTTCCTTTAAATTGCTTCGAGGGCTGTAGGAATAGCAAACTTGAGTTTCTCCTCTCAACAACACAATGGGCTATCAAAGCATTGAAGTCCCAACATCTTCAATCTACTGTGAAGATGAATTATTCTCAATATATACTACATTACTCCCTTTTTTCTCATATATACCTTATAGAGAATAATTCTTTCATCAAGGCACTTGTCTCAATATTAGGTGAGACTATGTACCTCTGGGAGACATTATCAAGAAACTCCTTATCTATGTCTATGTCTAGAGGTCCACGTAGCAGATTGTTAGGAATGAATCTCTTAATGGTCATCAAATATAATCTATTAGACTGATCCCAGGCTTTATAGGCTGCTTTATGAACTCTCGAGCTCATGGATGTAGGTGGAGATGGCGTGTCCGCCTGTATGGTCATATCAACCACAGTTATCTCCATAGCATTCAATACATCCTCTGTCCACTTCTTTGTATTGAAACCAGTCAGGGTTTCAATGGTGACACTAATTTTGTTGACTGAAAAGGTGACTTCAAGATGATAATCTTTAAATCAGCACAAATGTAGGATAACAGCGATACTCAAAGCCATTAAATAGTATCTTTACTGAAAATCCTGTCACACATATTATGAAACATCTGTGGGCTGAATACATAATATATGCAACTAGATCTCCACATAAAAGTGATCAGAGTACAAATCATCAACTCTCATGGCACTACTACTTGTGGGTGAATAGATTATTCAGGCATCGACTTTCCTCTATCCAATGCCTTTATGCACATCTCAAAATCTCATGTAAGGCCAACACCTATGGGCAGAACAACCAAACATGAGACCAGAGACATCTCCTAACGTGTAAGTTGAACAATTCAAAATATTGACTCGAAAGGCCACTGTGGTGATTACATCCTCACCAGCACTCAAAAAGTCCACAAACACAAGGGATACATCTTTATGTTATCCTCACATTCTTTATGGGCATATGGTATGTGAAAATGTAACATCAATAAATGCAAAAATCCAAATGCACAATCTCATTGTCACATTCTCGTGCTGAAGACATTCTCTGAAAACTTCATTTGAGACTTTCATAAGAGAAAAATCTCAGTAGAGTGACTATTATGTATCACCGGACACTGAACCGACCACCTGAGACACAAGAACCTCATGTATCTCCCTTATGGCGAGTTCGTTACATGAAAATTCACTCAAAAATAGCTTCAGAATGTCTTAATTCCTTTTCCGATCAACTATCATGCAATCTCAAACACTAAACATGAGACCCGAGATACAAAAACTTGAAGTATCTACCTCATGTAATGTCTGAAGCATGAAAATCCACTTGAAATTGGATTTAGAATACCTTAATTCCTTTTTCTAGAGTTAAACTTTAATTTATTATTAATGTAATAAATCCAGAAAAATGGAAAAACTTACTTTATAAATTTCTCGGACCCAAAAACTAACCCAAAATATCCCGGGGCACCCTTACCAGAAATCTGAAATTTTTGTGTGTTTTTTTATAAATAATGTAGCACTAACGTCAGCCGGTTGCGTGGCGCACCACGTCAGTGCGCGTGACACTGCAAGTGAGCTTCCCACACGCAGAGGCGCGCCTACTGTATAGCGCATGCACCGCACATGCCATCACGTGTCGTTCATCCGTCGTGCCACGTGTATGGACAGATGTGGCGCGTGCATGACACGTGCCCTCCTTCCCACGCTCTTGGGAGCACGGGTCGCACGTGCAACTGTTCGTCGCCCGCTGGAGCGACGTGTCAGCACGCGGTTGCATGCGCTAATTGTACCCCGCTACCTGAGGCTACTATAGTGACGTTTTTCGCTCTATTCGACTCATTTTCGACCTATTTTTCATAGCTAGCCTTATGTATACCACTTTTACGTAATTATATACATAAAAAAATGAAAAACGAATCAAAGCTTGAGGAAAACCATATGAGATGAAAAATCGAAAAACCTTATTTTGGGCAATCCGTTCACGTAACCGCTCTGATACCACATGTAATACGTAGTACAAACCTTATTACGTATCCATGATCATACATGAAAGGATTAAAAAGGAAGGTAATGCGGAATACTTGATTTCGGTTCCATCTCTGATTCCGATGCCGATTCTGAGCTCCAAACGATCACGAATCTCCTAGGACTTTTATGGAAAGTATTTACTAACACGAGGTATAGGTCTTTCTACAGTTTTCTCAAAACGTAAGCTTTCTTAACGGGTCAGAGAATCCTTATATTTACGATTGATCTGAGCAATTACAGGAGACCATAACCTTTATATATAGCTTTCATATCGGCCTTCCCCATCATAAGGCTGATATGGGTCCGGTCTACACTAATTGAGATCCATTTTCTACCCGGACTTCGACTCATTGATTTAGACCATTTATTGAGCAACTTTATTATCTTTATCTAGATCAAATTACGTAACTTAACCGATAATTTATTAAAATCAAAAAATGCAATTAATAGTTGTCCAATTTTATAAGGAAGGACAAAATTGTCCAACACAACTCTCCATCCCCCATCTCCCATTTTATTCAATATTTCCTGCCTTCTTGCGATTTTATAATTAAATATTACTGTTATCTATCCTATATTTTGGTGTGGAACAAACACAAAATCTAGAAAAAAGATTGATAACTAGATCCAAAGATAAAACCTTGTTTCGGTTTAATGATATAATGTAACATGAAAGAAGTCTAATGTGATGACTTTGATTAAAGACTTAAAGTATGTTAACAGAAATCTTAACCCTTTATAAATTCTCTTGTCATACTCTAGGTTGGCTTTTTAAGCACAAATCACAAATCAATAATTTACGAGAAGTTCCAAGTTTCACTGCAAGAACAGATAGCACCCAAGTGTAGAAAGGGATAGTTCATCAACCAAGGCTATCTCCTCCTACAGGACTAGAGACGTACGTATGCGTAATAGAAATTTGGGAGAAGCAACCAAAACGATAGGCAACTAAGGACAAGTAATCTACTATAGGTGATAAGAGTTACCAGATGCTGTGGCTTGACAAGTAACCAAATTTCTGACCATATGCGTTGGTGATAGAACTTTGGATAGCTACCGAAACTGGAATTATGGGCTGACCCTGATGGATTGAGATAGTTCATAAAACTATGCCATCACCCCAACAATGAATTATAGATTGATCATAAGCAACGACAAATGAGCGTGAATTCAAGCGTGTAAAGGGACAAATCAGATACTAGATTCAAAGCATGGATTTCTACCCTATCAGGAATTGAGGTCCCATCTATTTCCATTCATTATAACAAAATTGATTTCTACCTTTCTTAATTTGTTCTCTTCCAACCTACGGATATATTAGTAATGTTTTATTTTGGGGTTGGGGTACTATAGGTGATGAGAGTGCTTTATAAGACTTTATTTAATGGATATTAATTAAAACTAAACTATACCCTTTTCACCATATTTGACATCGTCAAATCAATGCAAATTCTAGTCATTACATATTATTATATAGTATAAATTATATTTAAAAATTTAAACTTTATTTGATTTATAATATTATTCATGATTATAAATAACTATATCAATTTAATGCTCAAAATTTAATTTGTTTTGTAGAATTTATGAATCACCATTTTATATCAGCACACACATGATTATAATTAATTAAAAATTAAATTAAATAATTTAAATTTAAAATAATTATTTTTAGTTTCTCTATTCAAAAAATGAAGAAAATATAATATTTATATTATAAAATTGAGTAAAATTATTAATTTAAAATATAATTTACTTGATTACATATCTAAAATTTGAAACTATTAATTGAATTTAGGCTCTTGGTCCAGTGACCCGTACTAGGGATTTGAGTTTAGAACATCAAGACTTTAGCTTATGCTTGATAAACAATTTTAATTTCTTAAATTTTTACTTCGAGCAGTGCATTGTACTCAAACTGGGAAGGAAGGCCTCCTGTGATTGATAGATAAAGCAGGAAGAAACAAAAAGAAAAGCAATACACGTGCACACCAATATTAAGAAAATGTTAATGCTTTTTGAGTGAAATGATTTAGTTAGAGAAAGAGAGAGGAGGGGTCATGGACAGCGACAGGAGTGTCTATCCCATACACAGACGCACGAATGCCGACTAGGAATATAACCTCACGTCACGATACGTGCTTCCGTTTGTTAAATAGTAAAAAATAATTTAAACCCGTTACTTCATTAAAGTTGTGAACTTTGTTGCACGAGGCCCTCTCTTTTGTTTTTTTATGCTTTTTGTGCATCAAACTGTGTGCGAAATTATTTCTCTCATTATTGATCCCTCTCTTCGTTCTCTTATTCATTCTTGAATTTTTCTTCATCATTGCCTTTTGGAATGTTTTAAAATAATATGCTCGTGATAAGTAGGAATCAATATCTTCTTCTTCTTCATCTTCTTTTACGTTTCTCCCTGAGAAGATCGATTAAGTTCTTCTTATGTTATATGTGGTGTACTTCTTTGTTTTGGATTTAGAGGTGGTTGAGTTGGTGAAATAGGAGGGAATAAGACCAAAAAGTTTTATGTTCGAATCTCCCTGTCTACACTCTCTCAATCGAACTTATCGTATAGGACTTGTTTAGTACGAAGGGTCCGATTGGCGTGATGTACGGACTATTGCGTCAATCTCAAAATTTACCCTATACCCATCCAAAACATAGACATTTTAATCAATAGCCTGTGTACAGTATCGGCAGTTCGTGTTCTCTTATAATGGCCATGGGATTGATGATTCTCGTGTATTATTTGGTGGATCTTACTCGTAACTAATCAATCATACAACAACTTATCATTCTATTTCTTCTTTTATATCGTCCACATAATTATAAACGCCAAATATTACAGATCTGTACCACGTACACAGTTGTACAGTACTGACAATCGATATGCCTTTATCTTCCTCAAGATTTGTTTCCTTAAAAAAGGTTTACGTGAACTGTAGACTCATCTCGTATAAGCATCACCATTAAAGGTTTACATGGATCGTATATTGATTTTGGGGATTTAAAAATCAGATTCCAAAGATTTTATTGAATATTGTGGATCGAGATTTGAGTAAATAAACTTTCCTTTCTTTTCTTTTTTTAGCATAGGTATTCGAATAATCCACATCCGTGACTTATGAAAGAAGATTCTAAGTCGTGCAACAATGAACAACCTTCATTTCTTTTAGTGAAGTTTTGCTAATTGTGTTGATTTTACCTCATCCTTGGAAATTTCATTCGAAGAAAATTATAATTTTATAATTTTTTAAAAATTAAAACCTCTTTATTTTACAATAAAATTGATTTATAAATATAATAAATCATGAATCATAAATTATATTTTATTATAAATTTTAATTTTTTTTCGGACAAGTCTCTCTCACAAAACTATTTTCTAAATAAGTTATTGCAAACTACTTTAATTATACAAATGTCCAACTTCTAATAGTACGTGTATAAACGAGTTAGGTGTGGTATAAAAAAACACGTATGTTTTGAGTGTTAAGTCTTTTATAACATATTCACAATTTATAATAATGTATGAACATTTTAATAATTTAGTTGAATTATAATCACGATTTCAACAAAACTTTAATTAGTATTACAATTAATTATAATTAAACGCTAATTACGTCTTAATAAAAATTCAATATTAGTCATTTTTATTAATTATTTTATATTTAACTATGGTTGGGTCGGGCCACGCTGGGCCCAATCATATCGACCCGTACGGAGCACAATCTTAGGCCCGACAAACATCAGCGGCCCATTAGCAGATGATAACTTCCCATGCATACGTGAAGACCAAAACCTGGTCAGCATTCCCTATATAAGGTACTATTTTCACCGTAACACAGGTACA
>JAOSBL010000008.1:13443713-13460791 GCA_027568915.1 Erythroxylum roraimae
TATATATAGGATGAAGTTATTTGGGGCCAGTAGTGTATTGGGCCTCCAAAATTTAAAAAAATTAAATAATTGGGCCCTCCTATCTTAAATTTCTAGCGTGACATTATTAAAGATTCACAACAAAATTTTTGGTGGATAACTTCCCGATCTTTCGTTGAAGAAGATTGATTTTTAGGAGAGTTGTTTCTCTTATGTCAAGTGTCTTTATTTATATCCATTATTGTTTCTATCACTTGAGTAATTTTATTTTCATTCTTTATTATCAAATACTGTTGATAAAATCCTCTGTTAATGTTAGCACGAGATGGTCGTGTTATTGGGAGTGGAATACTTTCACAAGTTGTGAAGATGACAGATAGTGTCAAGAGTAGGGTGAGTCGACTTTATAATGCCTTGAGTAAAACTATTATTGCTCTATGGTGAAAGTGATTAAGCTGGGTAAGGGCCCTGCAGAAGTAGACAAGATGTGTCGAATTGCGATACCAAATCTCAAGTGTTGATTTGTTTAATTCGCGTTTAATTTTTCTATTTTCGTTTGTGCTAGAAAATTTATAAATTGTTGAAACAATTGCTTTATATCAAACAACCACAGATACAGCTCAAAACAACTGCGACATAACCAAGTTTTTTGCGAAACAACATCCTTTCAGATTTTCATTTTCCTATGTATTCAATCAATTATCCGCTCATCTTTTATAATTATATGATTTTAGACTTTACTAATTAATTAACTAGTTTAAATACTGTAATTTAGATTCGAACTGGCCATATTCTCATAAAACGTTCTGTCATGTTGAATTAACTTAAATGCTATGAATAAGACGATTATGAAGTACATAACTTAAGTACAATTCTTATTCTTTTAGATCTAGTTTTTAATAAGATAAAATTGTTATCTTTTATTTTAACGTAAAAAAAAAAGAGAATCTTAAAACTTCAAGAACACATTTTACTTTTAAGCATTAAATTAAATATTCAATATCTAGATCTAATTTTTCTTCTGCTATATTGGGACAGTATTATTTAAAATGAATGTGCTTTTGGATATTTAATTTTGTCGTTGCCTGACTATTTTAATTAAATATATGTCTTAATTTATTCTTTATCTTAAAAATAAATTGCAATAGACAATTTAACTTTGCTTTAAGTTTTAAAGAATTGAATTTTTGAAAATATAATTATATATTTAAAATAAAATTGAGATTTTGATGTTTTAGAATTTAGAATTTAGTATTGAAATAATAGCTTACATCAATTAATCTTTTTGTTCATTTATTATCTATAGCTTTTCAATTGATTACAACATCTATATTGTTGTTTTCCTAATTCAAGCTACTGTTTTCATAAAATTTGAAACTTTGCTTGTAGTGTTGTGTCATGAACTCTCCCATCTCATCTTTCATGTTTAACTTGCCTCTTTTTGCATTTCGAATGTGTAAATAACATATGCAACTAACTAGCTACTTTGAGGTGTTCAACTAAAGTTTACTAATTAAACCAAGTTTCATATATTGCCTTTCCTCCTGAAACTTTTATTGAAATCATGTTTAATAAATAAAGTGAAATATGCACTAACTCAGTCTAAAATACTTGGGAATGTTTCTCTCAAACATCAAGCAACATGCCATTTCCATCACTGTCCAGTTCATTCCCTTACTGACCTTATTCTACTGATGATTAAAATGAACAATAAGTTGTTGTTTGGTTCTTTAATGTTCCAAAAACTACTTGAATTCCTTATTTCAGTAAAATTATATGTTATAAAGATACAATTGAATAGTCAATCTACTTTTATAATAAGCTTTTAAACTTCTTGAACTCTGACAAGGTTTTGACTTCCGAATTGAAAAAGAAACCTAACTTTATCATTGTTTGTTATGTGATGTGATGTGAAAACATTATCAAGTAGTCAACAGTAAGCATCAATTGCAATAAAGAGCTTCTTATCAAATCATGCTTCTACCTTAACTAGTTTTGCTTGATGCTTTTTTGCTGCTGTTTATCTTTACTTTTGCAAACCTTCGTAACATGTCCTAGTTGATTATAAATCCTACATTTCGCATTAGGCCTCGACTAGTAGTAGTTTTTACTGCGACTCCTCTTTTTGCAATATGGACAAGGTGAGAACCTGCTTTTTGTTTTTTACTACTTACAAAAACATAACTGTCTTGTTTCACTTATCCTTTTCTTTCACTAAATTACTTGCCTCTACTGAACTTTGTCTTTGCATCCTTGTGTTCATTAAGAAAGATATATTTGATGCAACATCATGCCTTAAATTTCTTTTTTATTCAAATTGTAAGGCATCAACTAATTATGACAAGGAAGACTTTCACATGTTATTTGAGTCCTAAAGATGATGTTTTAGACTTAAATTTCTCAGACATACTTATTAGAACTTTGTTGACCAGTATGAAGTCATAAATTTTTTCTTAATACCCTAAGCATTTTTACTACTTTTATGAGCATGTTTATGAAGGTAGTAAATTCTCTCTAAAGGTTAAGACTTGAATTTGCTTAGTTTTATTTTTACCTTTAAACTCCTTTATCTTGTTCTATTCTTCTTTTTTAGTATTACTTGTCATGATTCTTAAAGAAAATTGTGTCATACACAAGCATATATAACTGAGAGTTCCTTTAATTGCTTTGACTTCTTTTCATTATACATCTTGAAATGGTTAACAGTTGGATTATTAGGAATTTCTAATACCAGCATCTCTACTTCTGTCACACCCTATATTAAACGTTAAAAGGTAAGCTTTCATTTTTTATTGCCCAAACAAGCAAGTTTTTGACATTAAAAATTGGAGGTACTTGAGCAGAAAAACTATTGGAAACCATATGTTGTTTCTAGTATTCAATTTGTTTTTAATGAAGGTCGTCACATCCCTCATAAGAGGTGAGTATGATAACTCCTATCAAAAAGGAGAAGAAAGGTGGAAGCTTTTATAAGTCTATTAATTATTTTAGCTAAATACTTTTTAGTATATTGTTCTTTTAGGTTAAAAGACATAGAACTTCCTTCCTTGTAGTTTGTTTAAAATTCTAAAAAAATATCTTGTTGTTTTCAATTTTCTAGAAAAATTCCTTCTCTTAAGCTCCAGCTAAAAAATAACAATAAAATACATATAGTATCAACATTACATGTGTACCAATTAAATGCTCCTTATATGATGATTTAGATTAGCTCTTTAACTCTAATCGAACTCATTAAACCCAAATCAAACTAATAATTTATTATAATTATCATAAATCATTAATTTAGATCAAGTTTAATTAGTCTGAATTGAGTTTAAGAGTTGAATTGAGTTATTATGTTAATAATATTTAATTAGTCCACATATGGTATTCATATCATATGTATTTTGTTGTTATTTTTTAGCTGAAGTCTAATAAAAAGGATTTTCTAGAAAATTAAAAACTAGGTATTTTTTAAAGAATTTTAAAGATTAGAATTTTTTAATTTTTAAACGACAAAATAAGTCTATGTGTTTTATTCTAGGATCTGATATTATATCATAAAACATGAACAAATATGTTTTAAAAACTTATTTTGCATCTAAATTCTTATGAATTATTCATACTGTTATGTATGTTAATGGGTCGGGTCGGGCTTGGGCTGCCCCTGACCCAATCCAGCCTGACCGTCGGGCTAGGTGGTCCGTGGCTCACCCATGGCCCGGTCAACTTGGGCTAAAATTGGGCTAAGTCGGGCCAAAATTGGCATTCCTACATACCGCCAGTCCAAGCTTATTATTAAATCAACTATATTTAATCATGATATACTTTGATTCCAGTATTTGAGTAGATTATGATAATTAAATAATCAAATGAAGAAAATTTTATATAAATTTTCTAGGCATAAATATAATGTATATTACATTCAAATGACTAATTTAAGTTGGATTCTTAAAACTATTAAGATTATCTTAAGAGACAATGACCTAATAAATTAATAATTATTAATGTTTCAAATATCAAATCGTAAATAAAAAGATTGAAATTTTAAAAGTTGAATGAACGGTTATTATTAGAGTCATATATAATAACTAAGAAAAGTTTAAGACAAATTTGTTTTAAATTAGTATTTTAAATTATTGTTTAACACTTAGTAAGAAATTTAACAAAATTATTAAGAAGTTTGTTGAATATTTAAAAATAAAATATGTGAAATAAAAAGCTATAAAATACAAAATAATAGCAATTATAACTTCACCAAGAAGAAAATATTTGTCTAATTGCCTAAAAAATAAAAATTCAAAAAGGAGATTAGAGAACAATTAAGTTTGAAATAAGAAAATGTAAATTACGTAAATATTAAACTGTAGGAAGAGAATGATGTTAGAAAGAGTAAGGCTTTGTTTGAAAATCAGCAGATTGCATTAATTGTTAATTGATTCTATCAGTGGTTAACTAACAACGGATTAATACAGTTAATTTGACCAGCAGATAATATCAGCTGTTCATTTAAAGACGTTTGGTAAAATTAACTATTTAGTATTAGTTGTTTATATGTAAAATGACTTATAAGGACATGACTTTAAAAAAAAGATTTATAAGGACATGAGTATTATATCTGAATTTTTTTGAATATTCTCATAAGAATTTAGATAGAGCAAAAGAAGTCAATATCATCATTTAAAGCAAAGGTTTATAATAATCTAAGAACAACGTCTAACTGTTATTAAACTAGAGACAATATTATCACGAATAGTTGTCATCTCCCGAGTTCTCGGTTCTTTAATGCCTTCTTATGTAGAGTTAATTTTAACATCTTCAAATACATATGGAGGTATAAATTCAGGATCTTGATCGATGATGTTAAAAGTCAGATAGTCAATTGCGCTTCTTCTAATATAATTATGCAACGAAAAAGCTGCACAAATTATTTTATTTTAATTCGTCAATTAATACTTAAGTATTTTCTCCAATATCTTCTATCGAGCCTTAAGAACATCTAAAGCCTTCTCAATACAATTTCTCAATGATGAATGAGCTCGATTAAAAACTTCTTGATATCCTCTTGGATTTACACCACGAAACCCCTATCGAGATACCTTGTCTTTGGGTAAGGTGTCAAATATCATTCTCTTTCAGATAACCTTTGTCAACTAAGTAATATTTACCTGAGTATTTACAGAGGCAATATAATTAGTATGAATGATACCATAAAAAGTCTAAATCATGAATAATAAATCCTACAAATCTTAAAATTACTTGTTGGTGGTTTTGAAAATTTAAGTTTTGGATTACTGATCGTATCAAGAAAAATACGAATAAAACCACTTAGGACACACATGAATAAACCCACTTTCTACAAAATTGAAATCTATTGGAAAGGTTCAAACCATAATTGTTTTCCAAAACTATGAATAATTGACGAAATGTATTTTGATTCATCTTAAATGTATTAAAACTTCATTTTTCATTACCATTCAAAAATTCATTCATCCATATTTCTCCTTTTAGATAGGAAGTCATGCATGGTTCCTTGTATATATGGTTCAAAAAATAAACACGCATGTAGTCCACTACACAAGCCACCAAATCCCAAAACCCATTCTCACTGTCCAAATATTGCTTCATTTGTAGAAGTTGCATAATTTGCATAACATCATCATTCATACCTACAAATCAACAAGTAATTTAGATCTCTATCAACTACAATTTTAATTTGTTGGTATAATATATTACATGAATTAATAATAATAAATTAAATTATACAATATTACATATTTCTGTCTCTCTGTCTCTATCTCTCTTTCTCTCTTTCTCTCTCCTCTCGCTTTTGGGCACAATCATCTTTTCTCTTTTAATTTATGAGCAAAATACTCTTCATAGGAGCATTTTCAAAAACAACGGATTGGATTCAATCCATCAACTCAATCAGCTGATTATCAAACAAGATTATTAGCAGTTTGACATAATCAAACAACTAAATACCTTTCAATCCGCTAAAAAAATAGCTAATCAGTTACTTGCCAAACAAGGCTTAAGTGTTTTTTTTTTAAGAAAGAAAGAAATAGTAAGTGTTGAATGAAGAGACAATTACAAAGAAAAATAGGAAAACATTCGTCTACTACACATGTTTTTAAATATAATCTATTTTCAATTTTGTCTTCGATCAGTTATACTGACGGTAACAAAATTTTCTCTTAAAAGTTTATTAACGTGACAATGCTAAAGCAGAAAATCTTTAAAATGTAAAATGCATTATTAAGTATCTAAATGAAAATTTCACCGACTCGCATTCAACTTAACTCCTTGCAAGGAGCTGGTTCGGTGCCCACATTCCAATTCTTCACGTAACTTCTTCATGTGACCATATTGAACTGCATCAAGTCCCCTAGACTTTGCAGTGAAAGGACCATCTCACACTTGCAAATAGCTTCCATGCTGAAGGACCATTTTTATTTTTGCACCCGGATCAATGTACTTGTTCTTGCACATTTAGAACTTAGATAATGGAGTTACGACCTCCATAAAGCTCTCCAACACATATGTTTTATATCACATGTGTAGAGACGATCAGAGGACATCTTTCTCCTCCTCTCTTGCTAATTTTGTAGCAACTAAGTAGTTATTTCTCAGTCAGAAGGTCGCTCATTGAAATGCATTTTTAGATTAGTTCATCCTTTTTTTTACAAAATGTGTGGTTACGAGAAATTCAGATATAGATTTTATGTAAATTTCTTGTATGTTCAATTGTTTTGAGGAAATTTAATGGCATTGTAAAATGAAGATACATCAAGGGTACACAAGACATTTCCTTTCCTAGCTGTTATACACTTCTGTTACAACAAACGCAACAAGTCGTTGAGAGTATCTGCAACAAATAACAATATTCTTCTTTTTATTGTAATTCTTGTGTATATAAACAAGTCTATGAAACAATAATAAATACACATATTTTATTCCTCTCATAAGCCTTTACGTGGTATCAGAGCTTTCCTGACCAACGTCATAGATCCCAACTCTGGCTCATCAGCTATTATCCATAATGCCGCACAACCTTTCACTCCTTCTCTTGATTTTCTCATTCTAGCAAAAACCTTGAACTTCAACCTTCCCATTAAGCTTGACGGGTAGAATTTCATCAACTAGCGAGCACAAGTACTTGCAGCCATAAGAGCCCTTGAACTTGAACACTTCATCACCACTGCACCTCCTCCTTAAACTTTCAGTCCAGATGCAGATCAAGCCACTAATCACACAGACTACAAAACCTGGCGCAGAACAGGTCAGCTGCTACTATGTTGATTGCTCTCAACCATTGGAGAAGAAGTAATTGGTCAGGTAAACCATTCCAACTCCTCCCACCAAGTGTGGCAAATCCTCGAAAATCTTTATGCTCAAACCTCCATGGTTAAAGTCCTGTAGCTCAAACATCAACTCTTAATAATTAAAAAGGGATCACAAACTATATCCGAATACATGCAGAAAGTTAAAAATATAGGAGACTCACTTCAAGTTACAGGACATGCCATCACAGAATATGAACTAAAACTAAGTGCTCTCAATGGTCTTGGTCATAAATATGATCCTGTTGTAGTTTATCTAACACACTCCATGAAAACCTTAACTTTACAAGAAGTACAATAATCTCTCATGATGCATGAAACGAGAATAGAACAGTTGAACACATTCACCCAAATAGACATCTCATCACCTGCTGCCAACTATGCAACTTTCAACAACAATAATCAAAATCGTAACAATCAAGGTGGAATGAGCTGTTTTAAAGGCAGAGGAGGTCATGGAAGAGGAGGTAGATGGAATGGAAATCGAATATTTTGTTAGCTATGCCGCAAACCTGGCCATGAGTCACTCAAATGTCACAAAAGGTTCGATATATCGTGGCAAGGAAGCACTAACTAACCATGGAGATCTAACAGTAATGGAAAATCTACACAAAACAATTCACAAGGCTATCCTAAATCCTATTTGGCTTTAAATTAGCAAGGTAATCCTTCTTCTAAAACAATTAGTGACAGTACATGGTTCGTAGATAGTAGAGCTACAAATCATGTAACAGCAGACCTCAACAATCTTTTAATTAGTTCAGAATATGGTGGCAAAGATTAACTCACTGTTAGAAATGGTACTTCCCTTCCTATTGCTAGTATGGGTTCATCTTATGTTCACTTCCAAGACAACATACACATACCTTTTGCATTGAAACAAATTCTACATGTTCCAAACATAACCAAAAACCTATTAGGCATATTTAAACTCACCAAAGATAATAAGATTACTGTTGAGTTTACTGATGTTAATTGTTTGTTTAAGGACAAGACAACAGGGAACGTTCTGCTCAAGGGGGTGCTTCGGGATGACTTATATAGTCTTGAAGCCACTAAGCCACAAAACCAAATCAGGCCAGTCAAACAATCACATTCTGCTCCTAGTTCTAATATTTTCGATTCTCCACACTACATATATTTTCTTTCTTCAAACAAAAGTTATTGTGAGGCAAATTTAGCACAAAAGAATGTAACTGTTTAGCATGCCAAACTAGGACATCCTTCCAACAAAATATTGAAACAAATTATGAGTTTAATGAAGTTCAACATAAACCTAAACAACTTGTCCTTTTGTGATGGCTGTAAATAGGGAAAATTGCATAAGTTACCATTTCAAACACATGACATCATAGCCCAAAATCTATTAGATATCATTTATTCTGACATTTGGGGACCCTCTCCATATCTCTCAACATAAGGACACAAATATTATCTCATTTTTGTTGATGTTTGCAATAGGTTTACATGGTTTTATCCCCTAAAGCTAAAATCAGACACACTATCTGTTTTCATTAAATTTAAAACCAATATTGAACTTCAGTTAAACAGAAAAATCAAAGCCTTTCACACTGACATAGGAGAATTTAAAGCCCTATTACCTTATCTTACACAACATGGGATAGAACCACGTTTGAGTTATCCTTATACCCATCAACAAAATGGTATTTTCGAAAGAAAGCATAGACATATCACTGAAACAAGCCTAGCTCTCTTATACCATGCTCATATACCTCTTACCTACTGGCTTGAAGCTTTTTCTACAGGTACATTTCTCATCAATAATCTTCCATCTCTAAGAATCAACAACATCTCACCATTTAAGAAGTTGTACAACAAATCACCAAATTATCTCTACCTCAAAACCTTTGGTTGCAGCTATTTTCCTTACCTTAGATACTATTCTCATCATAAATTTGATTTTCACACCACAAAATGTGTTTTTCTTGGATATAGTTCGATGCACAAAGGCTATAAATGCCTAAACAATCAAGGTAAGATTTTCATATCTCGCCATGTGAAGAAGAGTTCCCAGTTTCTCAACTTTTTCCTTTAAATTCAAACAAAAATGCAGCTCCACCAAGTCTACCTATTTCCATTCTATCTTTAGCCTCATCTATTTGAAGGCAATCTCGGATCACTCCTTAACAACAAAACACGTCCAATCGCCAGAATCCTCTGTTAATCAACACTCAACAGGTAAGCTCTCCAACCCATACTACCACATCTAACACTGCAATCAATGATTCTATCTTACCATTACCACAAAACACTCATCCTATGCAAACTCACTCCAAAAATGGTATCTTCAAATCCAAAATCTATTCTACTACTCTTGTCTCTACCCCACATACTGAGCCTACAATTGTTTAAGAAGCCTTAAATGACCTTATATGGTTTCAAGCCATGCAAGCTGAACTTCATGCTTTACAACAAAACAATACTTGGACACTTATTCCCTATGATATCTTAATCACAGGAAACTCATCTCAAGCAATCCATAAAGTCATAAATCAATTACAGACTCAGTTTGCATTAAAAACACTTGGAAGCATAAATCACTTTCTTGGTTTTGAGGCTTGCAAAAACAACAGTGGGTTGCATCTTTCACAAAGTCATTATATCCACGATCTTCTTTGCCCAACTGATATTTCCTCATGCAAGCCTTGCCCAACTCTTATCAGCACAACAACAAAGTTATCTCTTCATGATGGTACATCATTTGAACATCCAACTCTCTATCGAAGCATTGTTGGTGCGCTTCAATATCTGTGTAATACAAGACCAGATATTAGTTTTATTGTCAACAAATTAAGTCAGTTTTTAGCAAATCCACTAAACACATAGTGGGTTGCTTGTAAACGTGTTCTACGTTACCTGAAAGGCACTTCAAATTTGGGCTTACTCTTTCGACCGTCGTCTACATCTCTAGTCCTTCACGCCTACAGTGATTCTGACTGGGCCAACTCTCCAGACGATTGGAAATCTACCATCGGTGGTTGTGTCTTCTTTGGGGGTAATCTCGTCTTCTGGACCTCCAAAAAGCAACCCACCGTAGCTTGATCCAGCATCGAAGTTGATTATCGAGCTCTCTCACAAGTATCCACTGAAGTCCTATGGCTCACGTCGTTACTCTCTGAGCTAGGCTCCTCACACACCAACTCTTTGGTGCGGCAACAATGGAGCTTTATCGCTCTCCCAAAATCCTATATTTCACTCACGAACCAAATATATAGAGGTAGATGTACATTTTCTCAGGGCCAAGATCGAAGCTGGGTGTTTGGAGATCAGATATGTGAGTTTCATGTATCATATTGTTGACATACTCACAAAACCACTCACTTCCACACGGTTTAATCTCTTACTTTTCAAACTAAACCTAGTTTCAAGCCCTTGATTTAGTTTTAGTGAGGCTGTAAAATGAAGATACATCACAGGCACACAAGACATTTCCATTGCCAACTGTTATACACTTTTGTTACAACAAACGCAACAGTCGGCTGAGAGTATATGTAACAAATAACAACATTCTTCTTTCTGTTGTAATTCTCGTGTATATAAACAAGTCTTTGAGACAATAATAAATACACATATTCTATTCCTCTCATAAGCCTTCACATGCATCACATAAAGACATCAAATGCGTAAACACATGTGCTAGATTTTGCACTTTATGCCACACACTGCTGATGGAACTAAGCACATCGAATCAACAAAGTAGCACAAGTTTCGCAATGTAGAGTTTTGGACAAAAGAATAAAAAGATTGTGCTAATAGCTTCTTATTTGTAAAGTTTTAGATTTCCAAGTTGGTTGGTGCAGCCCGCAATTAAAGGTTACGTAGAAACAGTATTGGCCAAAAAGAAATCATAGGATTAGAAAGTGATGAAAAAGGAGGCAAAATTTCTGGAGTAATGAGAAACTCCAAAAATATCTAATCATATTAAGTCCAATGGATTGATGTGATTAGAAGAAAACCAAGGATTTAGCTAAGCTCCACCAAAGAGTCATTCAAGAGGAGGAAAGTGGGTTCATCTTGTTTTTTTCTTCTTCTTCTTCTTCCTCCTTCTTTTCCTTTTGGATAAAACAGGTACATCAAATTCTGGTGCATTAGTAAGGGGTGAGGATAAATGAAGGATCATTGATGTGGCTCGTCTCGGAGAGTATGAAATAACAGAGTCTGTGGTGATTTTCTAGGAACTACAGTCCAGAGCTTCAAATAACCACCTGCACCGCAAGAGAGAGTCACTGTCTAAAACTAAAAGTTTCAAACTTGCAGTTCCATCTCTCTCTCTTCACTTATTTACGCGGTTACCAAGAGCCTGTCTTGTCGTGGTTTTTGTAAATTCCATTTGCGCAGGTCTTGTTGACGAACATGTGAAGGAAACGCCCTTTTTTCTTTTAGGTCCAATGGGGTGGCCTGCATGTGCCCTCTTTCTTCAATTTCCCTTTTTTAACTACATTAGTTAGGTCCTTTCTCTCTAGTTTCTATGGCAATAATACCCAAATCATTTCATCCTTCCATTTACTAAATTTCTTTTATCATATCAGCTTCTACCAATTCAAACGTAACATTCATCATGAACTTGAATCTTGACTTCAGACCTCTGATGAGTCAAACTGAAAGGTTTAGTTAAAACTATTTTTTTATGCTTAAAAAACTTTTACATTTAATTTTCTGTTATCTAGGGTCCTTTCCCTTCCCTTGCTTTGTAGGGTGCATGGTTTGGCTTATGTGGCCTTCAAAGTTCGTCTATAAATATGCATACTTCTGCCTAGCCTCAGCTCAAGCTAAGCCCATACCATCAAACCAACTATTTTGGGGACTGGGGCTTGGAGCTTTCTCCTGGAAAGCATCAATGGCTATTTTCGTGGTTATCATGATGGTACTTCTCTTAGTGCTCTGTACCTCCTCTGCTTTGTTGAAATGGAATGAGTTGAGATACAGAAAGAAAGGGTTGCCTCCAGGTACCATGGGGTGGCCAGTTTTTGGAGAGACCACTGAGTTCTTAAAGCAAGGACCTAACTTCATGAAAAACCAAAGAGCGAGGTGCTTGTTTACATGACCTCTGTTATTATCTTCCTAATGATTGCTAACTTGTGCTTCCCTCTACCTTTTCTGTTCTCAGTGCCTCCAATATCTAGTTTCATTCACTTGTCTGGTTACTGCCGGTATCTTACTTCGAATGGACACAAGCTATTGAGTCTCTTGTTTATTCCTTGGCCAACTAACTTTCAGTTTTAAGTCGTATAAATTCTTTTTAATCCAAGCCAAGAAAGGAACAAGGACCTGTACACATGAATAAGAAAAAACATGGCCTCCCTCCCCCACACTCTGCTGTTTTCTTTTCCCTTTCGGGTTGGGGATTGGTCCATTGTTTACCACCAATGTTGCCCATGTATCTCCTTGTCAGGGGTGTTAGATAGAACGGTTAAAAAGGGTTGTATGGGAAATTTTAGTTACAAACATCTAAATATTCTCACGATCTTTTTTATGGTTAAGTGACCATCGTTAATTTTTTTTTGGGCAGGTATGGGAGTTTTTTTAAATCCCACATTCTTGGTTGTCCTACCATTGTTTCCATGGATCCAGAGCTCAACAGGTACATCTTGATGAATGAAGCAAAAGGGCTTGTTCCTGGTTACCCTCAGTCCATGTTGGATATCTTAGGTAAATGCAACATTGCAGCAGTTCAAGGCTCCACACACAAGTACATGAGAGGTGCTCTGCTCTCACTCGTTAGCCATACCATGATCAGAGAACAACTCCTTGGCACCATTGATGAGTTCATGAGAGCCCATCTCAGTAACTGGGATAACCAAATTATTGATATTCAGCTCAAAACCAAAGAGGTGAATGCTTTATCAGTTTTGGAACAAAGTCGATATAAGCCTTTTCCACTTGTAGTATTAACATGCATGAGCCCCATTGTTTTCTTGCAGATGGCGCTTGTGTCATCACTTAAACAAATTGCTGGCATTGATTCCGGTCCTCTTTCTCAATCCTTCATGCCAGAGTTCTTCAAGCTTGTTTTAGGGACCCTTTCCTTGCCAATTGACCTTCCTGGCACAAATTACCGTCGTGGGTTCCAGGTAAAAATTGGCATTCTCATTTATTTCCCGGATGATTTGAAGCTATCAATCAAGTTTTATCCATAACTGTTGTTTCTACCCTGTTACTCAGGCAAGAAAAAGCATCGTGAGCATGTTAAGGCAGCTAATAGAAGAAAGAAGATCATCAAAAGAATGCCACCAAGACATGCTTAGTTGCTTAATGAAAAATGGAGAAAACAGACACAAATTAAAAGACGAGGAGATAATTGATCAAATAATCACGATTTTGTACTCGGGCTATGAAACCGTTTCCACTACTTCCATGATGGCAGTGAAGTACTTGCATGATCACCCAAGGGTTCTTGAAGAACTAAGGGTAAGATTAAACAAAAAGGAATGGACCAGTTGCGAGTAATTTTGCATATTTACTTCGTAGTTTTATGGTTCTAACATGGAATATTTATGTTTATTGTAGAAAGAGCACATGGCAATTAGACAGAGGAAAAGTCCCGAGGATCCAATTGATTTGAGTGACCTTAAATCTATGCGTTTCACTCGTGCGGTAAGAGAAGTTTACAGCTTTGTTGACATTGTTAAAGAAACATGTTGAAAAGTAAAAAACTTGATCAGGTTCTTGTTTCCCGTGATGTAGGTTATCTATGAGACTTCAAGATTGGCTACAGTTGTTAATGGGGTTTTGAGGAAAACCACTAAAGAAATGGAACTTAATGGTGAGTAGTATCAGAAAAAGTTGATACTATAATGTTGCTTTTTTTGGTCTTTATGGGCTCAAGAAGATGTTTTGCAACTAGCTAGTACCCATTTTAAATAATGTCTCACATGTGATGCAAATAAGATCATCTTCCATTGTGGACCTTACACTAGAATGATTTACATAGCATACCTACCAATCCAGCTAGGCCATTCCTTTTGCGCCCCAAGTCTTGTTTAAATTATTCTTGACAAATGGGAACTTCTTTCAATCTTCTACGTAGTGGTTGTCCTCTTCTTGATGATACTGTGCATTAACCAAGAAACCTTTAGGTTCTTTTGTTCTTGGATGGAAGATTAACATACTTTTTTTCTGTTATTGCTTACAGGATTTGTCATTCCAAAAGGATGGAGAATATATGTCTACACTAGAGAAATAAATTATGATCCATATTTATATCCTGAGCCATTGTCCTTCAACCCCTGGAGGTGGCTGGTTAGTAACCCTTAATGTTGTCATCTCTTTGCGTGTTTAGGCACAATAAGGTGGCTGAGAGACTGATTGTTACTCATATGCAGGATAAGAGCTTAGAGTCCCACAGCAATATTTTCATTTTTGGAGGGGGCTCCAGACAGTGCCCTGGAAAAGAACTAGGAATAGCAGAAATTTCAACTTTCCTTCATTATTTTGTAACTAGATACAGGTAAAAATTAAAGATCCACCAAGTCCTGTTGCTCTGGCCTTTAATTGAGATAAGAATACGGTTCATTGCATCAAAGTTATAAGTTTATGTGAGGGGGATTGCTAATATGTTTAGTTATCTACACTGCAGATGGGAAGAAGTTGGAGGAGACACACTTTTGAAGTTTCCCAGAGTTGAAGCACCTAATGGGCTACACATTAGAATCTCATCTTACTAGCTGACCCCTGTGCATGTACATAAAAGATTATATAGAGCATTTCTCAGGGAAAAGAATGTACAAATTTCCTTCTAACATAGTAGAAAGTGAGTCCCCATTTTTACGTATCTCTCTTTTATATTTGATAGGACAACGAAGGAAAATGAAACTAATAAAGAAGCATCGTTGGCAAGTCTTGGCCCATAACAGACGTAATCCAACTACAAAGATTGTTATCATAAGCATTTTCCTCAATCTGAATGTAGGTACAAGGAACATCAATCTGTTTTAAAATAAAAAAAGAAAAAAGTAAGAACAATGAATGAGGCTGTGCACTTGCAAGTTGCAACCCATGTTCAAAAAATCCTGACAATGTATATATAAGTTTTTTATTTGCATAAAAATAGAATAGAATCTCCAAGGCAAATCACCGGATGTTGATGGCGTCAAAACATGGTAAGCCTTGAGTTTTAGGCAAGACCGTATAGATTAATAGCCCATGCACCAATAAAGCAATCAGGTTACCGAAAGTATGTCAAAACTTTACCTGAGAGGGTTAATTTATTTATTTATCAGTTATTAATCTATAGAAATTGTTATGCAGTCTGAAATGTACTTTAGGTCTCGAACTCCCAACGTTTTTTCCTTTTCTCCTTAGGAGGACGGGGCATATTAACAAAGCCTAAGCTTGGTGAGTGTTTCGAAACACAATAGTTTCTTTGGGCTCATGGAGAACTTTTAAGAAGAGCAATGGGCCGCAGTACTTATACAGTTGTGCACCTTATTCATCACTCTTTTGCTAATTTTGTTTGTGCCGACTAATTCTCAACTTGCGCCCTGAAAAGACCACCGTCAAAGTCATATCACGATTCATAATTTTTCCACTTGGAAGCTATGGTTGAGTCATACACAAACATGGCGAGCCAAGAGTGAACAAAAGAAGAAGAATTCAAATACAAACACAGGTTTCCTTGTTCTCTACTCAACCCGCAACCTTTCTTTGTTTCTTGAACAAGTCAATTCCATACGGTGGCTAATGAAGAAAGTTTGAAGTAGCTCCCCCTCTCTTAGCTCGAGGCTTTGACCACTCTTATATTTATTTCAATGCATTTACATTTTACGTTGTTACGTCATGCTTTTAGCTTGCACAATTTACTCGTTGCACTTTCCCCCATAATCACGTTTGCTTCTGCTACTCTTCTTTACTAATTTCTTACGTTTATGTTACCGCCTCTGTTTTGGTGCGAAGCAAGTCTCCTTTTTAAAGCTATAACTGATAAAAACACCCAATGTGATTAATAAAAGATGGGAAAGGCCACGAAATACTATCCTTAATAATTTGCACTTCTGCTTTATTTTAATACAAAAATTTTAGCTAGAATTCTTATTAAAGGTTTTTCTAATCATAATTATTTTAAATTATATTGGACTTCTATCTATTTTAGTCTAATTAAAAATTTTTAGTTAAAATTTTTATTAATTAGTGTTTTCTAATTATATTCGATTTCGATTTAATAAAAAAATATTCAATTTCTTATTAAAGCTCGAAAATTAGAACCTTTTATCAAGTCATAAAGCATACACCTTGGATGAATTTTATTTGAATACTCTAAAAATTTAGTTTTTATTAACTTTTTTTATCATACAAGATTGAGTTGCATTTTTTTCTACATATGGTTGAACAATATTATTGTTCCGCAATATCAAATTCAATCTCAACCGCTTTTGCAATTCAAGTTTAGGTTTTTTTTAATCATGTTACTTTGAATTTACGGTTTCCTTTAAATTTGTAATTTTTTAGAATGTAGAATAGTTTGAAAAATTAATTTTATTTTTCTTTAATATTTTGTGTGGTTAGTGTAAATTGTGACATCTAGTCATATTAAATTTTGTGAATTTGTCACTGTGCATCACCATATAAATTATAAATTTCATTATCTAGTGTTTATCTCAATGCGACTCAAGCTAAATTACCCATTATTGTATCTTCTTCATCTAAACCAAATTGATTTTGGGATTTCTAAGTTAGGATTTTAGTTTTTCTAGCCTAGATGGGCTATGGGTAGGTTAGGTTTAAATTCAATTTTAGCATTTCTTTGATTCTTGAATTTGA
>JAOSBL010000008.1:13527111-13546159 GCA_027568915.1 Erythroxylum roraimae
ATTCCAATCAAATTAAAAATATCAAACTACAATCTCAAAATAATTTAAACATGCTTGTTACGAATCGGGGCCCAACATTCTCAGGTGAAAAAGGACCCTCAGCCCAGTGCATGTCCGTTAAACGGACATGGAAGTCCGTTTAATGGACCTTCTCGAATGGAAAATGGCTTTTCAGCCAGTGTATGACATCCTCGGGTTAGCTACAGTAAATCGCGATTTTGATCACTTTAAAGGCCGAATCTCACTTTGAGGTCTTCATAAGAGTTGTAGATCTCGATGTCCTCTTTCAAATGGTTTAAAAACGAAATCATTGTAGAAAAAGTTATGGCAATCGTGCCAAGACATGTACAGTTTGGGTAAGGATATAAATATATTGGATTCTTTTGGTCATAACTCCTTCATCCGGCCTCCAAATTGAGTGATTCTTGAAGCATTGGATTCCTAACATGTTTTTCTACCTCTCCACAAAAATTGGTAGCTTTTGGTGTTGAATTAGAAAGGATTGATTCAAAGCAAGTGAGGGTTCGTTGAAATAACCCTATAAGGAAACCCGCTTACGCTTTTCGGCTTCGAATAGGATAGTTGGGCTCGGAGAACGAGGTCCAATACCTTAGTTAGGCTTCGGAAACGGGGCGCAACAAAATGTCCATAATTGATGTTGTTATTTTTATCTTCTTGTGTTAGGGTATGCCAAATTTGCAAAAACGAAAAAACATCAAAAACAAAAAAAAGAGAAAAAAAGAGAGAATAGTTTGGCCAAAAAGATTAAAGTTTGAAATAGAGCATCTCTTGGTGGATTGAAGATTAAAGATTGGGTCATTAAAGTTGATAATTGCACATTGGTGTTCATTTAATGGTTGCACTTTAACTCATTTTGAGTTGTTTCTTAACAGTCATGCAATGCATTTGTCATTTGTTTTTCATTTCATCCATTCATTAGCCTTTCATCAACATTACAACCCTACAAAGTCCCCTTAATCATGAATCTATGGTATATTAGTGGTGGAGATAGTAAAATCTTTACAAGCTTATGGTAGGTGCTAATCTAGGTGGATTGAGTGAAAATTTTCCTATTTGAGAGATGAGGGAGACACTTGTACCTTATGAGAGATCTATCATGTTTCTTTTCCTTCTATCTTGCTATGTCTTTTGTGTTAGTTTATTTGCACCGAAGCATTCCATGACTATTGATTGATTAGGGATAGAGGTTGTTTGAGTTGATTGCATATTCTTGCCTTGTCAGTTTTATGTTTGCTTGCATTAAGTTTAACTGTTGGATTTCTCTTTACTGATAATTTGCCCAGGAGTGCAAAAGGCTAAGTGTGGGGGAGTTGACAAACTCACTTGTTCATATATATTTTCATATCATTTGGATGGGTTTTTGTCACTATAATTGATCTTTATGGAATTATTTGATTATTGCTTGAATTATTGTGCCTTACATCTAATTTGCGTTTAACTGTGATAAATTGATTTTAGACAATTGATACTACTTTATTTGTAATGTTTTATTGTAGGGTATTTGGAGAAATTAGAGTACAAAAAGATTAAAAAGTAGGAACCAAAAATGACAACATTGGGAGAAGAATGAGAGTGGTGTGCGTGTCTAGAGGCAGCAGTGGGACATTGAAGAAAAGCAAGAAAAAATGACAACTTCGAAAAATGAGAGGAGGCTTGCGGGTCTGGAAAACAAAAGGAAAAAACAACGGCATGGGCAACGAAGAAAAGAAAACGATAGTGTGAAAGGGGTTTGGAGGGTTTGGAGTCAACAGAAGGCTTGGACAAAAACTAATTAGTCACTTTCAGCTACAGTGAGAGGCGTCAGAAAGGGCGTGAAGGTCTGGTCTGTATGCATGGTCTACGTGCATGGTGAGGTGTTGCGTGGTGTCTGCGAGGGTTTTGTGTGGAAAAAAGAAACCACAACATTAATTTGTCATATCACGCTACAGGCGGCAGCGTGGTGCTGGCTGGAGCGTAGAGGGCAGTGTGAGGTACGTCTAGTCTGGGAAAGAAGGAAAAAAAATGCTAGTGGTGCGTGGTGCATGGTGGTTGGTCTAAGCAACATCCTCCATCTAAGCTAAGTCGTCGATCCTCAGCTCCCAAAAATCTGAACCCTCATCTTCCACCTTCCATGGCTGACTGCCAAAGCACCATGTTGACAGCGTCTCCTATGATTTTTTGTGGCTAGTTCATCCTAATTTTTTTATTCAATGGCAATGGCAGGAGTTTGGATTTTTATAGGGAAGTTTAAACTATATTTATCTTCTATCCATTGATTATTTAGTGATTCCTAGGCTTTAGGATAACTATTTAATTATTTGGAGTTATGTATAGATTATATCTTTGAATTGGAAGACTTCTATGGCTAGGTTATTATTTGGCAATTGATATTGTGCTGATTTTGGTTCAATTTCATTACTTTATTTTGGGTCAAAACTTGGTATTGATATTTTAGTCAATATTTGGTGATTATTCAAGGTGACTTGAATAATTGGATTATTATATCGGTCGCTGGTATTAATTTTGTTTCCTTAATTATTGATTAAAAATTGAGCGTCGTTTTTAGCATCCTTAATTCTATTTTACTATTCTAGCGGCAATTACTAGATTGAAATTTTGAAAAATATTTTTGTACCGATTCGAAGTGGCTCAGTTGTTGGATTAAAAGCTCAATTATAACTCTTGGTTCATTTATTTTAACTCCAATATCTGTTTACATGATGAATGCCTGCATTATTTAATTGAAGGGTTGCATTTATCATTATTAATTACTTGTGTTATTTCTTTTTTTTTCATTCACTCACTATCATTTCATATCACTCATTTTAAATTTAAAATACCAAAGACAAGTCCTTTTACGTTTATTCTAATTCATTGCAATTTTAGTGATAATTGATCAAATCAAATCCCATTCGTTTAGGTTGCATTGCATTTAGTTACTTAAGAAATTAATTTCATTTTTTTGGTTCCTCGAAGAGAACGACCCGAGATTGCACTATATGTAATCCATAGTTAAATTTTGAAGTAACCCCAAGGCGGAATTCAGGTTATTTCACCCACCTCACTGCCAAACTTACGCATAAATGTTCAGACAACAAAGCTTCACATAATCAACTATATTAGTTGTTCCATACATGTCGCGTATGCTTCTTTCTCATGTTCCTGTAATATTTAAAGTCAAATAAGGAAGTTTAACCAAAGATATCGATAGCTAATTAAAATTCAAATCTATATCTAACTATCAAGATTCTAGTGAATTTAAAATGATATGAAATGCATCTTTAATCTTCAAGATACCACAGCTGAAACTTAGGTCTGATCACAGACATCCTAAAAGCGTAACAAAATTATGTAGTTCAACATTGTGGAATCAATGAATCACACATGTATTTACGCGCAGCTCTTTGATTCCGTGACCTTAATGCTGAGAAGGAAAGATGGAGGAATCGGGGGAAATCCTTGGCATGAGGGGAAGGTAAGATATCTCTTCAGGCCTTGTTGAGAACTTTCATACCACCTCATGCCAAAAACTTCCACTGATACCGTCCCCTTTCATGATCTAACAAGACAAAGAAGATAAGAGAAACACCAGTTCCTGTTGGCTGTTGAGCACATGAGTTGGGTGCTTTCCTATCAAATAAGAACAGGAAATGCCTTACTAAGTTATTTTGTACCCCTGAAGGAAAGTTTGTTTTCACCATAAATGCACTGGGGTTAGGTAAATATTATAGGGAAAAGAGTTCAATTTCCTAGGCTTAGTATGGAAAATCCATGACTTTATCACCATGGACACTACTGCCAATCAATGGTTGGTCATAAACATTCAGAAAGGAAAATACACCATATAAATAAAAGTGAATTTGATATAACTACTTTTCGAAGATTAGCTGCAATTTAGATGTAAAAGAACATAGAAAAACATAGAGTATGTAACTTGCAAATTTGAGTATGCTGTCCAAGTTGATGATGCCGATCGCATGCTAAAAACATAGGAAATAACACTCTTGGAGTTTTGTCTTATAAGATTAATTAAATTTTGAACACCAACACAATTATCAAGTCAGGTAGCTATATTAAAATAAAGTACGCATCAATTGTTTAGACACCAAATATGCATATGCAGAATTTGGAATATTGCAATAAAAGCAAAGGCTAAACTGAAATATAGGTAGATAACTACACACATGCAACTTATCAGGAGCAAATTTCATTTACATGCTTATAGCTCAGTTCAAAACCTGCCTTCGCTGTCAGATTCATAACATCACTGACTATAGTAGCAATACTATTCGGCAACTTTCGAGCTGCAGGAGACTAGATTCATGTCATTACTTCTACACCATCACAAGAGAAATTGTTTGATCTATGACATGGATTAAGCCGTGCACAGTGAAATTTGCCAATGCACTCAATAAATACAAACAAGGATACTGTGGAATAATGAAACTGCCAGCTGATCCTGGAATATTTATTCTCACAATAAGGAGCAGAATAGTAGTCTTGCAATGTTATCAGTGATGGTGCAAACTTAAAATGAAAGTACAATGAATAAATGCATAGGACTGAATCATGGCCAAGAATGCTACCGAACACAAGGAAACAAATTTTTAGGAGACCTAAACAAAAACCAGTGAAACAAAAAATGCAAAATTTAACAACTGAGGTACAGTAATTTAAAAAGATCTAACTAATTTCCACAACGAGAACTATAAATAATGATCGAGATTAATAATCTGAAAAGCACGTTGCAACTGTTCGATTAATGACCGAGGATCAGCACACATGCTTAGGCACTTCTGTCAGGTTTATTTACAACTTTCAAGTGGAGCCTTGCCATAAGGATACATGGAGGCAACACTTGCTTGAGATGTCACATCTCTTTGTAGTTTCCCTACCAATTTCCACGAGTAAGAGAAGGATTCAAGCCACTTATTATGGACATTTCCAAACAATTACCGTTTTAAAAAAATTTCATAGTCAAGAATAACAATCTTAGACAAATTCATATTGATTTTGTTATTATCTTCCACATGCAAGGCTCCGTATCTGGAATAAAGGATACAGATGATCGTTTTGCTGTATAAATCAACTCCAGTCCTTCTTAGACTTCAAGAACCCTTTTCTCCTACCATCACTTTATCTTGAAATCTAACTGCACTTTTAATAAGAACCAAAATCTTAGAAGCTTGTGAATTGGTTTAATGAATGTTTCAAGGAAAAAAATCAGAAAATAAAATTGGGGAAACTTTTTGAATTCTTCAAACTATTTCCTTTTTATCCTTGTCAACTGTGACATCATGGCCTTTTGCTGTAGCATATAATAGTAAGTTTGCGACCTTCTCTGTCAGCTAACTTAACCAAACAAAAAGAAATAAATAAACAAGACTTCCAATTCTGTATTGTTAAACTTCACCGGTGAATCCACTTACCTGCATGCCAAGTCATTGGATTGCACCATTTAAGCATCTGAAATTAAACAGGCCAAAACCAGTTAAACACATACTATAACCCATATCACATATAATAAATATCAAAGAAAGAAAGAACTGTACACTCACAATAAGAGAAAACAAAGCCCCTAGTATTGAACCACAACTAAAAATTTTATAAAGTTTTTAACAAAACGAAATCAAAGCCAATCAAACCAAGAAAATAAATTGACCATCAAGTTAAGACCAATATGGAATCAAACCACCTACTTGACCCGTTATTAGAGCCGCAAACACGAATACGCTTGCCTCGATACATACGGCAACGAGCCCGTCAAAAAACTAAAAAAAGGTACGACCTTCCCTTTCAAGACGATGAAAGTGGCGAAGTACAGTGCCAGCGGAAGTGCACATGAGGCATGCGAACGGAAGTTTATGTTAGTCTGAGAAAACCTCGATGAGACCGCCATGGTTATGACAATCTGCGTGTTGTGGGCTTAAAAGGCTTAACTCAAGTTACCCATTGGCCCTCATAAGGCCTGGGCTCCATTGCTGAGAAACGTTCGTAGTCACCAAGAACATTCTAGCTTCAATGGCGTGACGCGTGTGCCAACCCTCAGCATGTTATCTAGTGAATTGATAGTTTCATGCTCCAAAAGCAAGCCTTAGCGATTCTGTGGATCAAAATCAACTTCATTCGCATAAAGCATTGCATGCGTTATGATTTCACAGGTGTCTTTTCTTTTCGGCTTTGGATAAAATAACTACAAAACTCCCTTGTTAAAAGAATTTTTCTGAACAAGCGAATAGTTTTTCTAGTCAAGCATGAGTGGAATCCAATTCTTTTCTTCACAGAATTAATTAGAGGTCAAATGGCATCCTTTGATAAAGAATACAATTACATGCAACATGTTTTCAAAGTAGTTTTGAGTTCTACAATCCAAGGAAATGTATGAAGTTGACATGTGTAACAATCTTTCAGAGTGGTATATCACTATCTTGTATGTTATATTGGAAGAAGAGTTGGATTAATGATGGCGTCAACCTTCTGGACGTTCTCCATGAATATATCTTAAAGATCACACGTGGATGGTCCCTAATGTATCAACGGAGTTAGGTATTATTATTATTGCCAACATCTGAGAGAAGGAAGGAATATGGGGAACTCTTTGCAAGCATATTTTAATCTAGTTGGAACTACAACTCTAGAAAGGAGACAAAGACACATGAAAATATCACCTTCATTTTCTTAAAATATTTATGATCCTGTTGTACACATCGTCCTCAACTCTTTCTTTCTATCATCTTAAAGTAATGTTAATTAACCATCAGGACCAGTACCTGTCTTGAATACAAGCAATTGGAATTTGGATTCGTGTTGTGGGTATAAACAATCCAGCTATTCCGAAATTGCTACTCAGTAACACGTGTTGCCAAGGTGACTCACTGAATCGTTATTTTTTAAATAACCCATTACTCTAAGTGGCAACGCCATCCTAATCCTTGAAGGTTCATCGTGACCATAAAATAAGAATGATTTTGCAATTTGGCACTAAACTCTCTGTTTAAAGCATGGATTTAAGGATCTTTTGTGTTCACAGGTGGCTTTTGGTCATTGGAGAACAAGCCCCTTTCAAGGGAACAACAACGACCCACTCTCTATTAAACATTAGATTTAACTTCCCAAAATCTTTCTTAAATCTTGAACATTATATTACCCATAATCTGTCTTGTTACGTCATAGATAGGATACAATAGGAGCATTATTGGTCTCAAGTCCCATTCTGTAAGCACGTTGGCATATATGCAAACTAAACTAATTAAGCTATTATACCGTACGTAAGGCGTAAGGCATAATAAAAAGCGACATAGAGTTAGAACATCCGTCCAAATGAAGTGATCGTATTCTGTGCTTACCTATTCTATTTGTTATATCTGTTATGACAAGTCTGTATGCATATGAAAACACCAAAATGTTGAGATAGAACAAACAGAGCGATCACACGCCGTTCGGTCGCTAAGACTCGCACTGGCTCTTGATGGCTAGTTCTGCAAACACTTGGTCCACGGTAATTGGCTAAGAAAAACTGAGCTGGTACGCACCACGGACGAACACTTTGACTAAAAGACTACCATGCTAAGACTTGTTTAAGAGGGATTACGCATTAGTTTTTATATAATATTAGCGCCGATGAGATTACCATCATATTATTGCTGAAGGAAATGAATGATGTGATGGATTCACTAGAGTCGTGAGATGGTGTCCACCATGTGTGTATATTTATATAAATAGACTGTGTCATCTAGTTTGGAGGCAAAGAAATTAAGGTAGAGAAAGTAGAGAAACTATCAATTACGAGATGATCACCTGGGCTTGGCGAGCTCCTGAGAAAGGTTGGAGAAAGGGTCCTTGGACTCCTGAAGAGGACAAGTTGCTTAGTGAATATGTGAAGTTGAATGGAGAAGGAAGATGGAGTTCTGTAGCAAGGTGTTCAGGTAATTGCTTTACTTTGACTTACACAATAATCTAGCTAGAGAGACACAGCGTTTTTAATCTCATAAACAAGAATGATTCAGTTGTGTTGTTGTGAAAAGCATTAGAGTTTTGAGGCAAATGTTTTAAGATTTTGGGATATTATTAGAACGTATGTATTTTTAATCTTTTCATTAAAAGCTAATTAAGCTCTAACGTTGATACTAGCAGGCGTTAATAGAAGTGGCAAGAGTTGTAGGCTAAGGTGGGTGAATTACCTTAGGCCTGGACTGAAGAGAGGTCAAATTACACCTCAAGAAGAAGGCATCATTATTGAGCTGCATGCACTCTGGGGTAACAAGTAATAGTCCTTCTTTCTTTCTCGCCTAGCTTTTACCTTCAATATTTATAGAAGGCCTTCATCTCCGAATTGCTTTGTATATTCATGCATGGTATTAGGGTAGAAAATTGGAAAATGTTGGAGACACGGAAGATCAATACTATAAAGTAATAATAATGAGTTTAACATGCACCAGGTGGTCGACTATTGCTAGATACTTGCCTGGGAGAACAGATAATGAGATCAAGAACTTCTGGAGAACCCATTTCAAGAATAAAGACAAGTCCTCAAAGACACATGAGAAGCGAAAAAGCTCAGTTTTGAAACCAAAACGAAATAATCAGCAACAACAAGATGACAACCAACCAGAAGATGGGCAAAGGGTAGGTAGTGCAAATAATGAGAAGCTGCAGGAAGAGCAAGGGAAGAAAGAACTGCACTTCATTTGCCCCATTTTGGGGGATCAAAACCTGCCTGTCATGTCTCAAGATGCTGCCCCTTGGACAGAATTCGTGGCAGAGGATGGGCTTTGGGGTGGCCTGTGGAATATAGAAAATGGCCAGGACGGTCGTGCAGATTATAATAACACCAACTGTAACAAGATGGCCATGCAAAATGAAGCATCAGCCTTGGCTTTTGGGGGTGATCCAAACACTTGTTTCTACACTGGAGGGTACATTTCTTGAGAGTTTGACAGCGTTACATCCACGAGGAAATTTTATAGTACGTACGGATGTTATCAATTAGTTTATGTTTGTGACATTATTTGTATCATTAGCTGATAAAAGCCCGTAAAACTTTTAAGGACTCGTACAGTCGTACTCCTGCTCCAATCGAGTCCAATTTTTCTGTCCAATTTTATGGTGTCTTATTGTGTTCAGTGAATCTCAGTCATTTATTTATGCGGGTCCCACAATAAATATGGGACCCACATAAATAAATGACTAAGATTCACTGGACACAATAAGACACCATAAAAACTGGACAGAGGATCTTGGGTGACTCCAACCAAGCAAGATCTTTGTTAAGGATATTTTGACTTGTTAACCTTTCTCTTTCAAGTTGAGTATTATTTATTTGACTTCTACAAAAATATTTGCATAATCAAGTAATTTTGAGAAATGAAGCACTAGGGGCATGTAAGAAATTGCATACATCACTTGCGGAAAAATTAATTAAACGCCACATCATCCAAGTCGTGACAATTTTTATATTTTGTACGACTCAAACTCAAGCTGATGTGAGTTTTTTCTAATCTAAAAAATGTAGGTTCTATAAGACTAAAACACACCATTTCCTTACTTCTCCCACTTTATTCAATCGTAGAGAGAAAAAAGCAATAACTTTCTACTCAACTATCACTTCTTCTTCTATCATCACTTCACTAACAATTAGAACTTCCTCCAAATTCTACTTCCTTGCCTAAACAGAATCCCACAACAACAATTTCTCCTAATTACATACAGTTTTTTTTTTAATTAGACCTAACACTACTACTCCATACATTACATATTTCCACAATCATCAACAGAAAGGGTTCAATTTATTGGCTTTTTCCCCGCTAGATCTACATCTTTATCTCTATATTATGATTCCCCACCATCATCTGATGATAGTAACTCTGGTTATTGACTTATTGTTGGATTCCAATAGAGCCCTTCTGGTCACAGAAAGCTTCTATTCACTACAACAAAGTAGCTTTTTGACTATATTTTTTTGCTACAATTTCGAAATCATAGCTAAAGGTCAGCCTTTGACGAAGATTTTCAAAGGATCACCCTTCAGTGACAATTTTGAAAATCGTAACTAAACACTATAATAAAGTAACCTTTTAGCTACTTTTCTTTTGGCAACGATAGTTAAAATTACATTTTTTGTTATGACTTTTTCAAAATCGTAATTAAAAGGTAAACTTTAAGCTACATTTTTCCAAAATCATAGCCTATTATATTAAAAACACTAATGTGCAAGTTTTCTATTCTCTTTTGTTCTTCTTTTTTTGGCTACGAAATATATTCGTAAATGCCTTTAGCTACGAAGTAAATTTTGTATCTAAAAGTCACAAATCATATAATTCTAGTTAAAAACATTTGGGTATGAAAATATATTTGTAGTCGAATATTTTCATTCTTCTTCTTTTAGTTATGAGTATATTTTCGTATCTAATTGATTTTAGCTACGAAATAAATTTCATAGCTAAAAGTCTCAGATCATATAATTATTTCAGTTAAAAACATTTGACTATGAAAATATATTCGTAGCTAAATATTTTCATTCTTTTTCTTTTGGCTACAAATGTATTTTTGAAGTCAAATAGATTTATCTATGAAATAAATTTCGTAGCTAAAGGTCACAAATTATATAATTTTAGTTAAAAACATTTGGCTACGAAAATTATTCATAGCCAAATGTTTTCATTATTTTTCTTTCATATACGAATATGTTTTCGTAGCCAAATGGATTTAGCTACAAAAAAGATTTTGCAGCTCAAAGTCGCATAACTTATAATGTCTTTAGCTATTAATTAATTAGCTAAAAGTGGCTATGAATATATCTTTTGTTTTCTTCTTTTGGCTACGAAAATATAATCCATAATTTCAACTACGAAAACGACATCATTTTGTTCATTAAAAATAACATTTTGTGTCATATTGAAAGCATAATTACGAATCAGTGTTTAATTTTATCTTCATCTTCCTCCTTGCGTTCCAGCAGCTGCACCAATGGTCCATCGTCGTCTTCGTCCACACGTTCGTCTTTGTCTTCATCCAGATGTCTATCTTCATCTCCAGTGTTCATCCATCTTCATCTTCATCTTATTATTGGACAATGGGAATTTACTCATTTGTTTGTTTGGTTTCCAAACCATAAGATCCTTGCATATATAGGCCAATGTGATTTCCATCTTCAGGTGATGATTCATCTTTGTAGACAATCCAATGCAAGGGGTTTGCTCCTCCCTATTGCTTTCATTCGAGACTACAACACATTTGACCAAATTATTTACAATAACTTAACATTTGAGTGTTGACTTGGATATAAAGCTTCGTTCAAATTCACTTGCCTTTAATCAATCTTACCAAGAGATCAAGGTTACGGAGGGTCTATAAAAGTGACAACTATATCACAATGCTAATGATATAGGCTTAAAAATAGCGTCCTAGCTTTTGTGCAGTGGTAACTAAGATGAAGGGAACTTTCTTTATCTTGATGTCGTACATGTCTATCTTTAATAGGATTTTTCTCATGCAGTACATCGATTTCTTATTTGTTCAATCCTTATTAATTAAGACAAAATTTTTAACCTATTTAACACTACAAGATTTATGTAATAAGAAATCAATGTACTATTCAATCTTTATTAAATAAGATAGAACTGTTAACCTCATTTAACATTACAAGATATATGTAATAAGTCTTTAGCTAGTGATGGGTTTAATAATAATGCAGGGTTCTACATATGTGCTTTTAATTGGTCGAAGGCCTTCTCACATTTCTCTCTCTAAAGATATTCTCTTGGTTGCCTCAAGATTTGAAAAAGGGCAATTAGTGATATGTGGATTCGGAAAAAGAAACCTGATGAACCTATCTTCCTTGCTAGCCTTTGTACCTATTTGATTGCTTTTTGGAGAGGGCATGCTAATGATGGCATCTGTCTTTCGTAAATTTATTTCAGTGTCAACCTAAGTCACCATAAAGCCTAGGAAATTTCCTACCATGACTTCAATTATGCATATTACATAATTTCCTGATTTATAATTCTCTGATATGCTTGTTAAGAATGATGATATTATATTAATACTTTAATTACAAAAGCAGTCAAATAGGAGGCGTCGAAGCTCATAATGAAAGCACACATTGAATCAAATCTTACAGTTCTTGCTTCAGAATTTAGAGGTATGTTTAAAACTCACTACTTGAATTCTTATGAAAGTCTGAATAAACCATAGATACATAGATTGTAGATACATGCTTAAACACTTTATTAAGCTCATTTCAAACTAGTTAGGGTGTGATTAGAAGTGGCTTTCACGTTCTTGGTCTATAAAAATGAATGTAGATGTGGCTTTTGTTACTGGTTCATGCTTCCTATTCTAAGGATGCTCAATTGCATTCTTTGGTAGAATTCAAACTGGGAACGTCAACTTAAATTGATTTATCATTATGTTATTTACAACTTAAATTGTATTTAGTTATTTAGTAATTTAATTTTAATTATTTAGCTACATGGACAAAAGTTGGATGTTTCATCAAAAATGATCTACTCAATAGTGAAGACTTTCATGAAATTTGTAAAAAATCAAATGGGTTTAGAATGTGACATTCATTGTCTATGCATAGATTGTTTACATTTCAACAGTCATAGTCAAGATGTAGTATATAATCACTTGCTAATCCGAGGCTAGATAAATTCTATACATTATGGATTTATCAAGGAGAACATTTCGAAGTAAGTGATGCTGGAAGTGTTGGTACAGGTGATGACGGTGGTAACAGTAATGATTTAGATGATAGTCATATTAATGACAACATAGATGATGTGATTAGAGAGATGTTAGAGCATGTGAGGAATTATTGGGAGACTATGAATGATACTAGTTTTCCTAATACGTTTGGTAGAATTATAGAAGATAATTTTGAGAAGTTATTAAAGGTTGCATAAGAAGAATTATATCCACGATGCTCGAATTTCTCACAAGTATCTTTTGTTGTCAAGTTGTTGTACTTGAAGGTATATAATAGGTGGAGTAACAAATCTTTTGACATGTTGATTGAGTTGCTCAATTATGGATTATCAATTTGCCAAAAATTAACCAAATCTTACTATGAAGCAAAAAAAAATGTTAAGGGACCTTAGATTAAGATATACAACAATGCATACTTGTAAGTATGATTGTTCTATATTTTGGAAGGACATTAAAGATTTTTAAGAATGTCCCACTTATGTATATAAAGGTGGCAAGTAGATGATGGACAAGAAAAAAGATACCCTATAAAATCTTGAGACATTTCCCTATTAAACCCTGACTACAAAGGCTTTTTATGTCAACAAAAATAGTCATATATATGATGAGGCGTAAAAAAAATGTATTGATGATAACATTATGTGTCATTCAGCTGACTCAAAGGTATGCAAGACTTTGATGAAAAGTTTTCATAGTTTGCAAAGGGTTGTCATAATGTTCAACTTGGTTTAGCCTCTGATGGATTTATTCTGTACTTCTTACATCATGCAGCCAATAATTCTTATGCCATACAATTTACCCCTATGTAAGTGTATGAAGGAGCCTTTTTTGTTACTTTCTTTAGTTATTTTGGGACCTATTGCTCATGGTAAAGATATCAATGTATACATGCAACCATTAATTGATGATTTAAAACATCTCTAAGAGGTTGGATTAGAAACTTATAATGTTGTTGAAGGTGAAAATTTTAGAATGCATGTGGTTTTTTTATAGACTATAAATGATTTTCTAGCTTATGATAACTTGTCTGGACTGAGTACTAAATAATATATCACTTGTCCTATGTTAAACCATCAAATTTATTCAATGAGGCTACAAAGTAAAATATGTTATATGGGACATCGTCGTTACTTAGAACATGGATATAGATGACGAAGTAGCAAATTGTTTAATAGCAAAATAAAACATAATGAAACTCCTTTACACTTTTCTAGGGATAATGTGGTTGATCAAATATCACATTTGCAAGAGTTTACACTTGGCAAGCACCCAAGTAATAGAAAGCGAAAGCGAAGTTTTCTTGATCTTAATTTGAATAAAAAAACATATTTTTCAATTTACCATATTTAAAGTCTTTGTTATTGAGGCATAATCTTGAAACCATGCATATTGAAAAAAACATTTATGAAAATATTTTAGGCACCTTGATGAGAATTGATGGAAAATCAAAAAACACAATTAAGGCTATATTAGACTTGAAAGACACGAATATAAGAAAAGATTTACATTTGAAGAGAAGAGATGAATGATCATATATGATTCCACATATATGTTACAATATGTTAAAAAAGGAGAAATAAACTTTTTATCAATTTCTTAAATCAGTTAGGTTTCTTAATGGGTATGCATCTAATATAGCCCGTTGTGTCAATGCTAATGGGGGGAAAGTTTTAGGGTTGAAAAGCTATGATGATCATATAGTTCTACATCGATTACTTCATGTTAGAATATATGGGTGTTTGCTGAAAGAAGCGTCCATAAATTTGGCATAATTGGGGGAGTTTTTAAGCAATTATGTTGCAAGACATTGAAATTAGAAGAGCTTAAAAAATATAAAAAGACATAGTTTTGATTTTATGTAAGCTTGAACTAGTTTTCGCTATCATTTTTTGATGTTGTGGTGCATTTGACGATTCGCTTACCATATGAAACAAAACTTTGTGAAAGGTAATTTATATTAACTTCTACATTTTTTCTTCAGTTATTAGTTAGTAATAATTGCTAACGTTTTATATTTAGGCTCTATTAAGCATTATGTGCGTAATAGAGCTTAACCAACTTAGGAAGAAGTGAATGTTATATCGATACCTGATGTTAGGAAAAGAAGAAGGCACGTATCAAATTATTTGCACCATGAACAACGCCTAGAGCTTAGCCTTTAATTTGTAGTGTTATGTAATCAAGAGAAATGACACACAATATAGATATGACATTGGCTATATGATGGTATGATTCAGGTGTAGCATTCAATGGTTTTCAATCTTATTATTATCAGCTTATGGTGGATGTTATAGCCTCTTACAGTTTAGAATACAAAGCTCCTATTATTGATGACTACAAAGGTAAACTTTTGAGTGGTTCTGTTTATAAAATTAAAAGTTATTTGGAAGAGAGAAGAATGACTTGGGCTACCTATGGGTGTACAATCATGTATAATGATTGGACAAATAGGAGACATAAGCTTATTATTATTATTTTAGTTTATTCTACAATGGACTCAATGTTTTTGAAGTCTATTGATGCATCTAACCTTGTTAGGAATACTGATTCTTTATTTGAAATATTCGATGAAGTTGGAAAAGAAGTAAGGCTAGAAAATATTGTTAAGTTCATAATTGACAATGATTTTGCTTATAAAGTGGTGAGAAGAAGATTACAAAACAAGTATAATTCTTTTTCTTGGAACTCCTTGTGTTGCACATTGCGTTGACTTAATGCTGAAAAATATAGGGGATGCTAGGTATTTTTCTAATATTGATGAGGTTATGCAAAAAGAAAAAAAGGTTATCAAGTTCACCTACAATTGTGCATGAGTCTTAAAATTAGTAAGAAAGTATTTTACTAATGGTAGAAATTTGTGTCGTCCGATTGTTACAAGATCTGCAGCAAATTTCTTATCACTTCATTATTTTATTAGGATGAAGAAAGATTTGAGACAGATGTTTATAAGTAATAAGTGAATTGCATCTTACCATAATAGGTCTAATGCTAGATTGGAGGTTTCCAAAATGATACTTGAAGATACTGAATTTTGGTCTCAATGTCAATTTGTCATCCAAGTTTGTGAACCTTTAGTGGGGGGTGCTTTCTTTGGCTGATAGTGATGAAAAGGCAACAATGGATTATTTTATGATGTCATGGAGAAGGGAAGGAAGCAATCAAGGTCAATATGAAAAAATAGGTCTTCTTTGAACACACCTTATCTTGCAGTCATCATTGAGAGATAGGAAAGGCAAATTTACCCTCCGTTGTTTGCAGCTGGGTTATTTTTAATCCTAATGCCTATTTCAGACCAGGTTTTACAAAGAAAGCTAAAGTTAATAGGGGAATGCTATTAACTATTACAACAGTTGTTGCTTATGAGATGATGTAAGATCTCCTAAGCTCATAAATAAAGATTTATAAGGAGTCTTCTAGGGATTTTAGGATGTCAATTGCTATTTTACAAAGAGCAAAACTTAATCTAGGCATATATTTTTTTTCACTTTTATTACTTGTCCAAAATTAATTATCACTTTATCTTGTTTATAATATTACTTTTGTTGTCTTACAACTTACAGTTTCTTGGTGAGACCAATTCGGAAGTGGTATTCCAAAATTGCAAAGTTTGCAATTCGAATTATAAGTCAATGTGTTAGTGCAACAGGTTGTGAGAGGAATTGAAGCACATTTGAATTCATTCATTTCTAAGAAAGGAATAGATTAGAGCACAAAAGATTGAATAACTTGGTCTTCGTTCGTTACAATTTAATGCTTTGGGAAATGTACGGTATTATCATTATTAAGTTAGATATAATTTCTTATAATTTTTAATAATTTAATTTTACTGTTTACTAAGAATCTTAATAGAACAAGTGGTTTAGTCTATCCAATTTGGATTGATAATATCATTTTTTTGGCGGATTGGGTTTCTGAAGAACCGGGTTTGATAGATGAGAGTGACTTGGAAGATAATATTGGAAGAGAAAGCATTGATATGTCATTTGATGCAATAAATTTGAATGATAGTAATGATGAGACTTTTCTAAATAATGAGAATTATGTACCAAATGAGAATTGGAGTCAATACAGTTATAGCGGATATCCTATAGACAATTGAATGAAGTTCCAAGTTTTTGTTTCTCCTCTTCTTTCAATTTTACTTATATTTGATATATATGTTAAATTCTATATATGCAATGTAATTGTAAATGTTTTTGTTTAAGGTTTTACTTCAAATTGGTTATTTCTTCATCACGAATTCTTGTTGTAAATTGTAATAGTTAGAGAGTTAAGGATATTTATTATTCTTTTTATTTGATGTTTTCATTTAATTATTATTTATTATATGATGAAATTGTAATACTTTAAATATTTTGTATTGTTTTTAATTTTATATTTGTATGACAATTAAATAATATTTTGTTCATATTAGTTGTAGTTATTTTTATATGTGAAATATTTGAAAATTAACGTTAACAAAAATAAATAAATTGTTATTATTTTAAAATTTTATTATTATGATTTTTGGAGACAGGGTTAATGTAAAATAATAAAGTATACAATATAATATACTAATAAACTATTTTGTAATTTTTAAAAATTTCAGGGATTATTTCATAAATTTAAAAAATTTTCTAAAACGGTACTCAATATTAATCAGTACTGGTTACTATACTAGTACTGATTAATATTGAGTACTGTTTTAGGAAATTTTAGAACCAAATTTAGTACTGATAGTACCAATATGGAATTCATAACATTGGTAAAAACAGATGTAAATGTGCAAGAGATTAGGAATGTAAAATTATAAAGTATACAATATAATATACTAATAAACTATTTTGTAATTTTTAAAAATTTCAGAGACTATTTCATAAATTTAAAAAATTACCTAAAACAATACCCAATATTAATCAGTATCGATATAGTATTATACTAGAACAAAATTCAGTACTGGTATTACCAATATGGAATTTATAACATTGGTAAAAACAGATGTAAATGTGCAAGAGATTAGGAATGTAAAATTACAAAGGATACAATATAATATACTAATAAACTATTTTGTAATTTTTAAAAATTTCAAGGACTATTTCATAAATTTAAAAAATTAACTAAAACAGTACTCAATATTAATCAGAACCGGTATAGTACTATACTAGAACCAAATTCAATACTGATAGTACCAATATGGAATTTATAATCTTGGTAAAAACAAATGTAAATGTACAAGAGATTAGGAACGTAAAATTATAAAGTATACAATATAATATACTAATAAACTATTTTGAAATTTTTAAAAATTTCATGAACTATTTTATAAATTTAAAAAATTACCTAAAATGATACCAAATATTAATTAATACCGGTATAGTATACAAGAATCAAATTCAGTACTGGTAGTAACAATATGGAATTTATAACAATGGTAAAAACAGACGTAAATGTGTAAGAGATTAATCAAATTCAGTACTGGTAGTAACAATATGGAATTTATAACAATGGTAAAAACAGACGTAAATGTGTTAGAGATTAGGAGCTAGTTTTTGCTTCGGTATTGACGAAAGCAGATAAAAATTAGAGCGCATTACTGTCAATGGGTCGAGCCGGGCCCGACTTTCTTGTAAAAACGACTTCGTTTTGTTAAAAAAGACATCATTTTTTACTTTTGCCTGGCCAGGCTCCCCCGTGGCCCATCCGCCCGCCGGGTCTCGAGTTGGGGGTCGAGTCGAGCTGGGCCACTTGAATCTTTTGTCTTCACTCTGTTATAACATAAGTCGTCGATCTAAGTTTGGTTTACTGGGCCAGCAATGCTAGGGATGGCAAAACCAACCCGGTCCTATTTTGTCCCGGTTTGAACGGGCCGACGGATGCTGCTTGCCTTTCTAAAGTCCAAGAGGCCGATGCAGATCGACAAGTAAACGTTTCTTAAGCAGGTCCATACTGTCGGAGTTGCTAAAATTTTTGAAGGAATAGTCCTTTTTCTTAAAATAATATATATGACGGATACTCTTCAAAAACAGGTCACAGGCCAGAGGTGTGGTACGTTCAAACCGAGAGAAAATCAGGTCGAGCTAATTTTACCATTTCTAAATGTCATTTTTAAAGAAATAATCAGGCCACAGGTTCAGCCAATGATCATAATACCGTACCATACCGGCCGGAACGTTCCGTTCCGACTGGAATCCGGTACCGGTATGGGAACAAAGGTACTGGTAAAAAATTTCGGCTGGTACCGGCCGGTACCACAGATACCAGAAAGTTCCGGGTAGTTCCGTGAAATTTTAAAACCCTAAGGACTAACTTGCAAATAACAAAAAATTAACCCTAAAAACTTACCCCCCAACCCCCCACCCCC
>JAOSBL010000008.1:13552908-13563198 GCA_027568915.1 Erythroxylum roraimae
ACTTGAATGGTGTTGCTTATCAACTGGCTAGAGCATCCATTAGATACTCCCCTTTTGTTTCTTGGGAGGTTGTTTCGGATGTTATCATCCAATTCTTCATTTGATTAATGAAATGGTTCTTTTCCTTTAAAAAAAATTATTTTGAAATATAAAACAAGAAATTAACAAAGTTATACTAACCTATTTTGATTTTCTGTTGTAGTTTTCCTTTTACCTTGAATCCGTCAATTCACGAGCCGTTCAATCGTCCGGCCTCTAATGGTATCCACAGATCTATTTAAAGAAAACTCAAATCTAATTTGAGAAGAAAAATATAAGAAGTGCTAGCTCCAAGTTTTCTAATTTTTCCTTATATATGAAAAAAATCATATATTTTTTTCATGTCCTTGGATTTGTATCAAAGATTACAATTAAAGTCAAACTTTAATCATAATTACGAATTAGTCCTTATAAGATCAAATATTACATATTCATTCTTAAAGTTTCTAAAACTTCTCAATTAAGTCCAACTTAATTCAAATTTCACTTTTTCCTTTATAAATCTTTTATATGTGACCTATTAGGTTCTTAATATGTTAGCCATGATTATAAATTCTAATTCTAATTCATAATTAGAATTAGATAAATTAAAACTCCTTTAATTTATGTTTAATTCTCTTATTAAACAATTTATAATTACAGATCATGATTGACGTCTAACAAAATGTCATGACCATCTAAATATTAGGAACGTCAAAGTGGTTTAACTTAACCTGTCTATGCATGACTATGATATGTAAATTAATCTGTTCATCGTCTAATGTTCCAATTGGAATTAAAGTATGAAATTCGTGTCTATTCTAAATATTCCAATCATGTTCGTTCTTGCTAATTAGTAAATAATTTATAATTAACATTTGAAAACAACTTTTTTAAATTTCAATTTACTCTAGCCAGAGATTTCAAAAAACATTACTAATCAAGAACAAAAGGATATTCTTCCTAATTACTTTAGGACAACGAATTCTTTATTGATTAACTCAACTATTTCCATATAGTTTATACTATATCCAATAACTACAAAATTGAACTACTTCAAGAGTAAAACATAAGTTGCATCAAAATATAGTAATTACTACATGAGATAATTTTGGTAATTTCAAATCTAAGGATCAATTATACAACCAACATAATGAGATAATCCACAGACACACAAGTAATATTTCATTCGGGATTCCCATAATATTCGGGTCAGTCCAGTGAATTTATTCTTTAATAAGCATCCACATGTTTGTTTACGTATTTTCACATTTTAATCTATGAGATCGATTACTTTTTCATAAGAAAGAAATAAATATGTGCTAGCCTAACCATTTCATCAATACCCCGTCTTGATGAAACTATGATTAGGAACATTTTAGAAATAATACAAAATGCAATTCGAATCTCATAATTATAATCGCATTATAATTTCTAATTGCATAACAATTATTTCAGGGATTTTATCTTTATGATTAATAATTAAATAATTAACAAATATACAAAAATAAAAAGTGTCTTTTATTGAATAAAGATAATGTCATACAAATAAATTTACAACCAAAAAATTAGCTGCAAGGGCGTAAACCAACAATGCTATCATCCATCGGGCTACTAACTAAAATTTCGAGGAAACCATTGGCTTTTTAGGTTATATCAGTTCAATTTTTTAGTTTGGTTTTTAAATTTTTGGTTCAATTTATTTTAATAATTTTTGTTGTTAAAAACTTATTAGTGCTTTATTAATTAATCGGTTAATTTTTGTAAATTAATAAGTTCTTATAAACCAAAATAAATCAATTAATTTTAATTTAACGATATCTTTTTTCAGTTAAACTTCAAATTCTTCGATAGGTAAGGATAATTTATTTTAATTATATTTCAAATTCTTTAATTTTATTCAATCTTTAACTGGTTTTATGACGGTTTAATTTCAGTTGAATCTTTTAAACCTTAACCTCTTGTCTTACTAGTTTAACTTTTAGTTTGATTTTTAAAACATTGGTTACAAGTTACAAAATCTAATTAAGATTAAAATATAATATTTTTATATTAGCAATATTAGTTATTATATTTTGTCAAAAAGCATGAAAGAGATTGAAGTTAAAGAAATCCGAGAGGAAAAAACATTTAATCTCATATATATTTGTCTAAGTGAGACGAATCAGACATTTTTTTCCTCAGTTGTGAAAAAAGAAAAGGTTTGACAAGGAGGGAGACTGATCATTACACCACAGAAATGGAATATATTGTTCATGCCGTGTCTTGCTGATTTCTGGTAAGCGCATAGTTCTTCCACTCAATTAGGAATATACGTAGTTTCAAGATGCTTTTTCCCTATGCCAAATTGTTTTTTTTTTCTCGAATGTCTTTCCTTTTACGTAAAAAATATTAAATGTATAGAAATTTATCATAACCAACATATTTTAAAAATAATTTCATTCCAACATATTGAATGTATAATAATTAGTTCTCAAATATTACATCATTTCATAAAACCAAAAATATAAGAAATTATTTTTCTTTCTCTTAAATCAAAACATAATCAATTTAATAATTTATCACTAATATTTCTTTGAAGTCTAAAAAGTGCTTCGTTAGTTGGTACGGGAATAAATGAACGGGTATGGAATGAAAACAGATAGTTGGTAATATATTATGACTAGACAAACAATATTTTTGTATCTCCCTTTTGGAGCAATACTCCATATTCTTACTTCCATTCTTTATTATATTCATTATAATTCTTATTACCATTTCTCCAAGTGAATCAAGCACACTGTAAATTCTAATTAAAAGAACCTTATAACCTTATTCATCATAAATTTCAAACAATTTTTTAGTGAGCTCTAGAACATAAACTTCCTAACAAGAATTTATGATAAAAGAAAAGACAAAAATATCAAAATTTAGCCTCAAACTTTAATCATAAGTTCAAACTTGATCATTTAAATATAAAGATGATAAAATTAATATTTACTAGCCCAAATTTTTAAAATTTTGTGAAAAAATATTTTTACATCCAGTGTTGTATGTTAAAAAGATGCACACAATTGAATTATATGCATTTCATGAAAACTATGAGCAATTACATTTGAAAGCATTTCAACAGAAGCAAGCATTAATAGACCAAAATTACATTTGAAAGACTTGATTTAACTTTTAGATGAAGTTAAATCAAGAACATAGCAGAATGAAATGAAAATGTGATAAGCTAAAAGTGCTGCACAATTAGACAATCTAACATAAAAACTACCACAACAACGTTCAATTAGGGTCTCCCTAAAATGCATTTAAGAGGTTATTCTTTATCAGGTGGACAAAACAGGAATCTAGGAGTCATTGATTACGCCAATAAGAAGGTGACAAGTGCCTATCCGTTTTAAGGTAAGTGACGACATTCTGCTATTTCTGAAGACAACTAGAAAGTATTACCCAAACAAAATCCATCTATTAAAGTTTTGCACGCAAATTAGTAATGACCACTCTCCAGAGAAGGCGCGTTATGTTATGTGTCCATACATTATCCCGCACGTGGACAATGCAACGCCGTGTGAGGCACGAACTTGGCGTGTGCGTGGAGATGACGATGCCAAGAATAAAGAACAGTAAAATCAATAAATTAGAGAAGGTTTACATGAAACAAGAAAGAACAACCCAACCCTAAACTTCATTTTCTCCATCTCTACTGGTCTCTTCATATTGAAAGCAACAAAGAAGAGAACTTTGAGGGTTAAAGGATCAGAGAGGTTAGAGAAGCGAAGTAGTAGGAAAATTAAACCCCTAACTTACATATTCCTAGCTTTCTCTCTCTAGAAACTAACGTCGCCTCTCTTTTAAGTTTCACCTTCTCCACATACAATTTCTCTCTTTCTAGGGTTTCTTCTTCTAAGCATTGAAGTTTCTCTAGTTTTTCACATTTTTGGTGAGCTTTGAGCCTGACCCATTAAAGCAAGATCAACCCTTTGCCCAAGAGAAGAAAAGAAGTGCACAAACTAAAGGTTGAAGGAAAAAAAAGAAGTTATTTGCTTAAGAGATTGGTTATAGTAGCCTATATAAATATAGATAAAAGTTTATATCGAAATAAAAAGAGGTGAGGTAAGGGTATAGATTTGTTTCCTTTTTAATAATTTAGTTGTTTTTTAGGTTTTAAGAATATGGGAAGAGGTAGAGTTGAGCTGAAGAGGATAGAGAACAAAATAAACAGGCAGGTGACATTTGCAAAGAGGAGAAATGGGTTGTTGAAAAAAGCTTACGAGCTGTCTGTGCTCTGCGATGCTGAGGTTGCCCTCATCATCTTCTCCAATCGTGGGAAGCTCTATGAGTTCTGCAGCACATCTAAGTATGATCCTTTTCATCTCTCTCTCTCTCCTCATACCTATGTATGGCAACATATATATTTATCGTGAGCTTAAACCTTTTGCAAAATTTTGTGAGATCTGTTTGTTTGATTTTTTTTTTTAATTAGTTCATGGATTTCAGCTTTTTTTTTGTCAGCACTTGTGTTCTTTAAACATTTCTTAGCTGCCTTTTGTTTCTGGACAAATTTTAAAATAATTTCTTCGTGCCCTATTGGGTGATGATTAACGTTTTCAAGCTTGTTGGGATGATAAGACTTTGCCGACCAATTTCATCAATTTGTGAATTTGCTCTTTCTTGATACGTACTTTGATAGTTCCTCATAGTTTTGTTACTTGCTCTTAATCTTTTTTACATATGTTAATTTCATGTAGTTGAGTTCCAAGAGTTTTAGGTTTTAGTTAGTTGTGATATTAATAATATGCTTACTTTCTCTGTTAGATCTGAACCAAAATGAAAAATCTTTTAGTTTGTTCTCAAGGACGCCTTAAGATTCTTCTTTTCAGTTCAACCATAGGTTATTCGGTTTGACGATAGATGCATCTACCGATTCTCCGGCAATTCAGCACCGATCATGCTCCAAACACAGAACCCTGCTCAAACACTTATATCTTTTGTTGATCTTCTCATTCGTATTGCTGGAAAAGAAAAAAAAAGAGAGAATGAAAAGCAAAGAAATACAAAAGAGTGAAGTACTTGTTCTGACTCATTATGTTTGAGTTTTCAGTTTTTTATCAGACAATTGATTTCCTCGGAAATTTGTTTTAACCTCTGTGTAAAATATGGGTTTTTAAAGTGAGAGAAAGAGAGAGTTAAAGACATGCAAAACCCTGAGAACATGTTTCTATCCCATCTGCTGAACTGTGCTAGGTGCAGAAAGTTCTTACCTGCAGCAGCTCTGACTATTTAATTGTTTTCTTTGTTATAAATTTATGATAATGACATTTTAATTAATAACCCAAAAATTGATATTCTAAGCTACAATCTACCTTCTGGAATTTATTTTCTTTTATCTGTATAATAATAATTGAGAGGAAATTCTTTTGCTTCTTCGTCTCTTGTTTACGGTTTGGTTTATATTGTTAGGGTTACTCAACAAGCTAGGTTATTATAATTTACTTGAATATAAATAACTAAAACCAAACACCTCCCTCTTTTTGAAGCTCACTCTTTCCTAGTCATTGACAACGTTTTAGATTATACAAAAATATCAAAATTTGTGCAAAATAAAAGAAATATTATGTACCTTTTTTCTAATTGGACCCATTATTTTTCTTACTCATTTCTAAGTTGTTGTTTCCCAATTTCATAATAAATATACATTCTTTTGGTTCTTGTAAGTTTGAAGGTTATTAAAAGTCAACGTACTTAGTACACAAGGCTTCCCATTTTGCGGGAGTCTGGAGAGGCTCATAATATACGCTGCCTTCCCTTTGTATTTTTATAAAGAGGCTGTTTCTATTACTTGAATCTATGATCTTTTAATCACAAAGGAGCAACTTTATCAATTACTCCAAAACTCATCCTGAAGTTTGAAGATTATTAATGATATGTAAACAACTTGACTATTGGTGATCAAATTATTAGAATTTAAATTCTAGATCAGCTAATCTCAAAAATAGGTCCTAAAAGAACTTTTTTTCCTCACTAACATAGGTATGATATTCCCCCAAGAGTGAAGAGTTCAATAATTGTTTACTTTCCTTGGTTAAAATGGTTTATACATGAAAGATTGTAGATAAATACCAATACTTGTATTATCAATTTATTTATCCAATACAATTAATAAATTTTAGTAACTAATCTTCAACATTAAAATGAAATATGCTCTATAAAATTTTTTTAATTGATGCTATTGCTTTTTCATGTCCTTAATTCAGCATGCTCAAGACTTTGGAAAGGTATCAGAAGTGCAGCTACGGTGCCGTGGAAGTCAATAAACCTGCCAAAGAGCTCGAAGTACGTTAGTTCGGTTACTATATGTCGTCTCCTCCCATATACTGGATTCTTGTACTCGTTTTTTTTTATACACCTGGGAGATCCAATTAAAGGTCTAAGTAGTGAAATTATCCTCATCATAAACTAGAAAGATTCCATGGAAATGAAATATTTCTAGACTATTGTAAACGTCGATCTTTGTACCCTTATAAGCAAGTAAAGAAACGTGTTTATCCATGTTTTTATATGTTCTAAATATTTAAAGTTTTCAACTCTTTGCTTGTTCGGTTTGTTGAAAATCAGAAATTAGGGGTGATTTATGTTTTAATACTGCCAGTGGTTTTTGTTGTTGTAACAGAGCAGCTATAGGGAGTACCTAAAACTGAAAACCAGGTATGAAGCCCTGCAGCGAACTCAAAGGTACGTAAGAAATCTGAATAACTAGCTTTTTAGCCTGGTGGCTTATTTGTGATAGTTTATATACATCTACAGTTCTTGGCTTTACTATGAATCTGTAGATGCGTTGTCTCTATCGTATATGATGATTATAGTCCACGAACGTTTTAAATTTATCGGTACGTAGGAACCTCCTTGGGGAGGAGTTGGGACCTCTGAACACCAAGGAGCTTGAACAGCTTGAGCGCCAATTAGAAGGCTCATTGAAGCAAGTTCGGTCCACCAAGGTAACATGTATTTTCTTAATTTTTTGAAAATAAGAAAACAAATCATGTTAATTTTATTTTATGTGATCTACTTAAGAAAGTATATATAAGCCAATATGACATAAATTTCCTTGATCTTCAAACACACCAGGACCAGGTTGATTGGAATACGTAGTACTATTTTCACATTACTTCATTAACGGTGTTATATTGAATTATATTATTTGATATAATGGGTGAATTTAGCATGTCTATCCTGGACCAATGATTTCAAAGTCTAGATAATCAATAGAGCGAAGGCAGCCAATGCATGCAGAGGGGATGAGAAATGGAGATTGGTGCAAAGACCAACAAACTAATGTTGTTGTATATGTACAGCTTTTAGTTGCCTTACAGATATGAACATGGTCCATATAGTCCACAATTGAGTTATATCTTTTCTTAGTTCTTCTGAATTTGTTGTTTTTGTAAATAACAATTTCCATGCTAATGTGTTTTGACAACGTTAATTTACAACGCTTGGCAGACCCAGTACATGCTCGACCAACTTTCTGATCTTCAAAATAAGGTACGCCTACAACCATTATATGACTCTTTTTTATGTTGCTTCAAGTACTAAATAGCTTTTGTTGAGTACAGGAACAATTGTTGCTGGAAGCTAATAGAGCTTTGACAATTAAGGTAATCCATTAAGCTTAATGCTGAAATGCAGTCCATATCTACGAGTCTAGGATTGTGTTTAGTTTCTGCACATGTTCCAAGCTTTCCGCATAGATGCTATTATGACACGATCTTTCATTTTTCTTCAAGATTATTCCATAGTCAAATAGTAGTAGAACCAAGTTTGTTGCTTGATCCTGATAATTCAGCATGAAATTGCAGAAAACTTAACAGTATCGTCCGACTTTTGATAAATTAGATAAGCATCATCCTTTGGGCCTCATGGAGTTCCACGCTCGATTTTAGTTCCTATTGTTTCTGTAATGTAAAAGTAGAAACAAGTTCATTCTAATTTTCTTTCCTGCCAGCTGGATGAAATCAGTGCAAGGAATAGCTTTCAACCATCATGGGATGGTAACGAGCAAAACATGTCATATGGTCACCAGCAAGCTCAGTCTCAAGGGTTATTCCAACCTTTAGAATGCAATCCCACTTTGCAGATAGGGTAAAGTTCAAACTTCCAAGTCCCTGAAATCTTTGAATCGTCTGTTGATTGATTCATTTGTCTTCTTGCTTGTTCCTAAATAACACAGGTACAACACCTCATGTTCAGACCAGATGACCAGCACAACTCATGCACAGCAAGTTAACGGTTTCATTCCTGGATGGATGCTTTGAGTTTAAAGTTTTTGTGCTCTGCCTAAATTTGCCTTCTTGCTCATAAAAACACCACTACTATATTATAGCTTCTTGGTGCTGGCAATATGTAAATGACATTATAAGAAAATATGTTGTGGTATGAACATAAAATGCTTCTCTCTTCTGAACCTCAAGGGGCTCTTCTGCCCTTAGTTGGACGGGAAGGCATGTAATTCCATAAAGTGTTTTGCATAAACTCGGACTGTTGCTTAAGCTTCTGCTTCACTTTTATCTAACATTATCATACTTGCTTGGATTTTACCTGAAGTATATTATTTCTTTAATCTCTACCGTCATGTTGCAGTTCAAGTTTCTGCATGTCACACCTATGTGGTCGTTCATGCCCTCCCCCTTGTAATTTTTAATATCACTTTGATTAAACCAAAATTCCATCTTGGATTCTACTGAAAATTGAAAAGAAAATCCAGTTTTTTTAGCAGTAAAAAAGGGGGAAATTGAACTGAAATTTTCAGAAAATATATACGAACCAACGTAATCCTAGGAAGGTTAGCCTTGTTGGTGTGAATTTGAGGATCGCCATTTTCAATAATGAAAAGAAATTGTCGCAGCCCTAATTCCAAAATGAGGTTGAGCAAGTTTTGGAATTTTGAGTGCATCATTTCTTTCAATATTTTGGGTAAGCAGAAACTCGCAACAACTCAAATTCAGCCATCTCCTGGATTTTGAGGTACCCTTGCTAATAGAGGTTGGGGTAATTAGGGGACAGCTTGGGACCATCACACACCCATTATCTTCCACTTAAGAAAAGTTTCTATTTATTTTCTTGTTCCCCCAAACTGGAAAACTTAGCAACAGCCCCAAAAGTAGTCAATTGGACTACGCTTTGTTAGTAGTCTGTAATGAATGGAGACAAAGTTGCTATAAGTACAGCGCGAGGAGAGCCGAGGAAAAACTGGTCGTCAGTTCAGTTCGGTCTTACAAGCCTGAAAGTGAAAGCTCTTAAGGCCCCAACTCTCTCAGATTAGGCTCATCTGTTGAGGCCTTTTATTTCTTGTGATCGAAATAAATCCCTTATTATGTTTGTTTGAATAATAAATTTGGGAAGGAAGCATTTTGTTGAGTTCAACTATAAATTTCCTTCACTTTATTTCTCTCTTGGTTTTATACGAAGCAAACTTTTCCTATCACTTACCTTTCTCCCTGCTCTTGGTCACGATATTATAAAATTCTCTACGTACTTGAAAAGAAGATTCAAATTAACGGTGGGTATTGGAGAGATTGTTATAAATAAATAGCCAAACAACTATCAATGCATCCTGCAAAATTTTAATTTGAATATCCAATAACTTTTAATGGATTAGATATTCTGCACACGAGCATATAGTCATTTATTCCTTAAAGATACCATAAGACTTTCTTTGTAGCTTTCTAACGAGTTATAGCAGGATTATTTTAATATTTGCTTAGCATTCTAATTCTCGGGCATGTTTGCAAATACATTAGATTGCTAACAGTAAAAGCATATATAATAGATTTCATTTGTTTATGTTTCACATCATTCTTTAGATATTGCGTGAAACTAAATTTATCCTTTTCTTTTTCAAATAAATTCTTGCTGAACATCTGTTTATATTAAATCTTTTGATATATTATTTTTGAGACAATCCTACCAGTCTTTGTGATTTATCTTAGAATATTGAAATTCTTATCACATATGATGTCTCTCCTATATCTTTCATATCAAAGTTGTTAGAGAGAAAATCTTTGGTCTTATATTGTAACACTCCACTCCCGCGTGACCCGAACCCGACATCATTGGTGACATCCGAGTCCGTACCCCGTGAGGGTGGCGTACTACATCAGTCAGTAGAACTCAGTATAATTTTTTTTTTGCTTTAAAACATTCATTCCATCATAGCCATTTACTTTTTCATTACACTCATGTGCGCAGAAAACAGTAGACAATTTGCACCCACGTGCATAAATAAACATT
>JAOSBL010000008.1:13563298-13576286 GCA_027568915.1 Erythroxylum roraimae
ATTCAAACACTAATCATCTTCAACCTCATGAATTCTTCTACAAACATGCCCAACAATTCAAACCATATGTTTCATGTTATTAATGCATCATACATCATATGTCATAAACAATCACTTCCAATCCATGCAACTAACTATGAATTCATGCATAAAAGACATAAGTAAAGCTTAAACCATACACTTACCTAATCAAAGCTTCCAACTTTTCAATTCTCCATCTATTTTACTTCTTCTCCATCCCATGCATGGTTAACATCAAGGTAAGAAGCAAGCATGCAAGGAAATCACTCAAGGTTGGAGGAAAACAACAATTAAATCAAAGAAAATTTGAAAGAAATCCGATGAGAGGCAAAGGAGGAGGGTTTTTCGGATGGAACATAAGTAAAGCTAGTAAACTCATATAAATATTCCCTTCATCTATTGGAACAACCGAGAATGCTTGGCTTCAAGCATTAAATGAAGGTAATATGTGTCAAAATAAGACTAGCCCATTAAAGAAGAAAAGTCAAAGTTCATTACTAATTAATAAATCCTCATAATTACATCTTTAATAATGCATTTCAAAGGGTCCCAATTTCGACCCTAACACAAAATATCCAATAGGCCAGTACCATTTGATAGCAATTTCGGTACCGAAAATCAGTCGGTTTTTTTTTTCGGTTCGAGAATTTCCTCCGGAAAATTCCAGAAAAATTCCTATAATTCCCATAAAATAGAAAACACATAAAAACTCACTCCAATAAATTTTTCAAATACAATTGCCACATTATTCACAATAAAAGTCCATTTAGGCCCAATACCGGGAAACATCATGAATGCATGTACAGTTATTTCATGTGCACAATTTCACCGTTTGCAAAAACCAGTATGCATGAACAATTCCAAATCAGTCCTAATCACTCTTACCCCTAGCCAATTTACTATTTTACCCTTTCATTCGGGGGTGGGATGTTACATATACAATATGTCCAAATCATTAGTAGCAAGTAAAATTATTATCAACATATAAAACTAGAAATATAAACTTACTTCTAGTGATCTTTCAGTAGATATAATGATCAACAATATTTTCTTAAAAATCAAAAGATATTATGATATCATTAAGCTTCATATACATTATTAGGAAGCTTGTATAAGTCTATATGTCGATTTCTTAAGTTTACATCCTATGTGACCTTTTCCTTCTATAGAAAAACCTTTCAAGTTAATCCATATAAACTTCCTCATCGAAATCACCATTTAGAAAAGGCAATTTTTACATCGATTTGATGTGATTCTAAATCAAACTGAGTCAGTAATGTCATAATTATTCTTAATGAGTCATTTTTTGAGAGAGGTAAAAAAGTCTCTTTATAATCAATACCATCCTTTTGAGTATAACCTTTGGCAACAAGTTTAGCTTTATATTATTTAATATTACCATTCGAGTCATGTTTGATTTTAAAGATCCATTTGCATCCAACTAGTTTAAAACTTTTTGGTAAACAACAAAGTCTTAGACATTGTTTTATTCCATTGAATTTAACTCATTTTTTATAGCATTAATCCATTTATCAAACTTATCACTTTCTATGGTTTGTGAAAACAAAACATGATCCTTATTAATGCCATATTCAAATTCTAATTGTTACAAATAAACCATATAGTCATATAAAATAGCTGATCTCCTTTTTATACAGTTTTATTCAAAGATATCCCATGTGGTTCATTTATGTCAATTTCTTGTAAGTTAGTTTCTTTATAAGGTGTTTCACATTCTTTAGGAGGTGTTTCATCCAAATGTGTCCAGGATCATTTTATTCTTCCAATACCAGGATTGTATTTGATATAGATGTGGATACTAGAACATCTATAGGTAATGGAATATAACCTTATTTGACTAATTTTACCATTTTTAAACAATACTTGGATTACGGTTTGGACAATAAAACCTGTATTCTTTAGATTTCTCTGGGTAACTAATAAAGTGACCACTAACTGTTCGAGAATCTAATTTCCTTTCATGTAGATTATAAATTCATTCTTCTGCTGGACAACTCTAAACATACAGGTGCCTTATGCTAGGTTTCTTTCCAGTTTATAACTCAGAAGGAGTTTTAGGGATTGCCTTACTAAGAATCCTATTCAACAAATACATAGCAATTTTAGGGTAACGAGGAATTAGTCATCATACTACTAACCATATCTATTAATGTCTTATTATACCTTTCTGCCACACTATTTTGTTGAAGTGTACTTGGCATAGTATATTATACACAAATGCCATGTTTGTCAAGAAACTTCGTAAATGGACTTGTACATTATCTTGATTTATCATATTATCTTGTACATTATCTTGATTTATCATACTTTCCATAATATTTCCCACCTCTATTAGATCTTATCATTTTCACTTTTTTATCTACTTGCCTTTCAACCTCCTTTACAAACACTTAAAGGTTGATTTTTATCAAGTAAACAGACATATCCATAACATAAAAAAATTATCGATAAAGGTGATAAGATACTTTTTTTCACCATAAGATGGACTGTTAAAAAGTCCATCTATATCGGTGTGTATAATTTCAAAAAACTGAGTACTTCTTATGCCCCCTTTCTTACTATGTTTGGTTTGCTTTCCCTTACAATCCAGACACACATCGAGATTTGTAAAATCTAAATTTAGAAGAATTTTTTTCTTTACCAATCTTTCTAATCTTTCTTTAGATATATGACTCAAACGTTTATATCACAAGTAATTTACTTAGTTCCAGTGATATGATAAATAGAAAATAAAGATTCAGAAAAATTAACATCAAGTTTTACTTTATATAAACCATCCAAAGAATTCCATAACCAATAAGGGAATTATGATTAAATAACTAAAAAAACCATCACCAAACTTAATAATAAACCTACTCTCATCAAGTCTAGAACATAAATTAAGTTTCTAGAAATTGAAGGTACATAGACAGATTGTATTAAATCTACATGATAAACATTATCTAATATTAGATGATAAGTCCCTACACCTTTAATTGGGACCTTTTTATGATTTCTCACAAACAGAAAGTTCTCAGTTAGGTTTATGGTTTGGATAGTATTTTTTTTTTGCATAACTTTAGAAACATAAGTAGTAACACTAGAATCGAGACACCAAGAACTATAAGGAACTTTAGTTAAGTTTAGTTCAGAACCTACAAAAATGTTAGATTTACCTTTCTTTTCAAACCAAGCCTCACATTTCAAACAATCTTTCTGATGGTGTCCCTTATTCTTATATGAATGATACTTGTTTGCCTTTCGTTCCTTCTATATTAGTAGTAATTTGTGTTGCCTTAGTGTGCACTTTCTTTTTAACTTTCTTTGTCTTTGGCTTATGAGTCTTACTAGTTTCTTAACCCATAGGGTTAATTGAACAAACTCCTTAATTCTTTAGCCTTGTTACCTCCTAAATAAGCATACTGGACAATTCATTAACATCCCACTTGTTCTTTATATTATTATAGTTAATTTGAAATAGTCCATACTCAAGAGGTAACAAGTTTATAATAAATTGCACTAAGAAGGAGTCATCAACTTTCATACCCAAGTTCTTTAATTTTGCTACAATATTCATCATTTATACGACATGTTGATGTATGCTTCACAACCCATCAAACTTCATGATCATGAGTTCAGCCATTAGTGTACCAGCAAGAGACTTGTCTATAGAATGAAAACTTTCTTCCACAAATTTAAGATATTCTTTAGCACTTTCAGTTTGTGAAGTATTGGATGTTGTCGACAACAGTCATTCTCATAAAGTTAAGACATAATCTGTGTGACCTTTCTCATGCTTTATTGTTTGTCTTCTTAACCTCACTTCTCGTATTTTTAATGACAGTAAATTTTTCTTCCATTAATAATAAAGCAAGAGCTAAAACACCTAAATATAAATTGACTAATTTACACGATTTAGAGAAGTTCAAATGATTAAATACAGTAATAGAAGAAGCATATGAATGAAGAGGAATAATTATAAATACACAAATGCTCAATAAATTATCGGATTCAAATAATTAAATATTTAGAATATACTGCAAGTTTTGGGCAAACTCAACAATATATTATCAAAGTACTGAAGAGCAGGTTACTGAACTCAATCAGATGCAAAATAAATCCTTACCTTCTTGTGAAAGTAAAGAGGAGGAAGCCATAAAGGTGGAATTTTAATCAATTACCAAAAGGAAATCTAGCAGGAGCAAACGTAAGGGCTAAAAAATAAACCTATTATTAAATAAAATCATCACATGGAATGCAAGAGGGATCAACTGTCCTAATAAGCTATCAACTTTAAGGGATTTTTTCTTTAATGTAAAACCATGGATTTTTTGCTTTTTTAGAAACTAAAATTATATTTGAGAATCTTAGGATCCTAAATGAATTGGACACTCAGTGGAAATTTATTTCTAATCATCAAGCTTATGGTATGAGGAGGATTATCATAGGATGTAACTCTAATTTTGTAGACATTGAAGTTTTTGAGATAGAAATGTGAGTAATCCATCTGAAATGGAGATTTATTTAAGAAAAGCTTGCAATCTTATCCTTCGTGATTTATGGTGCTAATCATTCTCTTTAAAGGAAGGCTTTATGAAATAGTTTGATAGAATTTCAAAAGAGAGTGAATGGGCCTTAATTATTATGTGGAGATTTCAACTCTACTATATTTATAATTGAATCTGATGGTCACTTCAATCTAAAAACCTTCTTTCTTAATTTCAGTGACTGTGTGGGAAATTAGGAATATTTGATCTAAATTTTAAGTGTCAATATTATATATGGAGTAATAAGCAATCTAGAAGATGGGCACTAAAAAGGAAGCTGGATTATTCATTGGTTAACTAGGATTGGATAATCCAGTTCCCTAATAATGTGACAACTTTTCTGGATTTGTTGTTTTCTAACCATTTCCCAATTTTAGTGGAGAATCTTTTTTGAAAGCTTGAAACGAGAGGCCCTTTTAGGTTTAATAAATTCCTAGTTAAGGATATTGGTTTCATAAAGCACTTCAAAGGGGATTGGAGTCCCTAGATGAGGGCACACATCAATTTATAGTGTCCAAAAGTTAATGGCGAATAAACTAGAGATGAAAGGTCTAATGATTAGAAAAGGCTCCATCACATATTAAACTTTTGATAGAGCTAAAGAGGAATTGGCTCTTACTCAGGGGCACCTAGCTGGGAAGCCTGGTAAATGACCTTCTGTTAAACAAGGAGAAGACACTCTTGAGAGAATAGTTATCAGCTACTAGAGATCACTATAGTCTTATGAAGCAAAGAGCTAAAGCTAACTGGATAAAAGGAGGTAAAAGATGTACCAGGTTTTTCTTCAACTTTATACTGGCTAGAAAGAATGTGCAAATAGAATCTGTTCTTTAACACTGTCTGATGGTACTATAATTATTCAATAAAAGGATCTGATTTAATTTATGGTTATAATTGTAGATTACCAGTTTCTCCTTTATTGCTTAGCCCTTTCATTAAAAAGAGAATCACCTAGGAGCAATATGAATTAATCACTAAGCCTATTCAGGATAAGGAAATAGATGAGGTGGTTTTCTAGATAAGCCCTAACAAATTCCCAGGTTCTAATGGCTTCAGTAGCTTGTTCTTTTAGAAGACCTAGCATGAAGTTGGCCCTATGGTGAAGAGAACAACGAATGAATTCTTTTCTAGAGGAATACTCCCAAAGGAGACAAACAGAACGCATATTTGTTTGATACTTAAGACCTCTATCCTTACATCCTTTGAGGATTTCAGACTCATTGCACGCTCAAGCTTTTTATATAAGTTAATTTCTAAAATTCTAGCTAATAGGTTGAAGACAATATTGGATTCACTAATTTTTAATAACATAGTGCCTTTATACAATGTAGAATGATTGGGGATAATGTTTCAGTAGTTCAAGAGTTGATGAAGGGGTATTAGAGAAAGAACTCCTCTCCTAACTGTGTCATCAAAGTGGATTTCAAAAAAGGCTTTTGATTTTGTCAGATGGGATTTTATTTTATAATCCTTAGAGACTATAAGATTCCCTAGGGTCTTTGTAAAGTGGATTGAGGCCTCTACCATGTCTCCCTCCTTTTAAATTCTGGTTAATGATACCCTTATTGACTTAATTAAGAGTGCTAGAGGCTTAAGATAAGAGGCTTCCATATCCCCTTATCTGTTTAACTTATACATAGAGGTACTGACACATATGCTTATCCATAATGTGAGCCATAATAAGTAATTTAAGTTCCATAGAAAATGTAAAGGGTGAGGTTTATTAATCTATGCTTTGCGGATGACCTCCTACTCTTCTCTAAGGCTTACTATAAGTCTGTTAAATTGCTTATATCTACTTTGCTTACTTTTAAAGACTTGTTAGGACTAGAGGTAAACTTCAATAAGAGCCATTTAATATTGACATCTAATGCTAATAGGATGAAGAGTAGCAAATCTCTAATCATAGGTATAAGCAGGAAAATAACACAATTGACTTATTTGGGACTTCCTATCGTTACTAAAAGAATACAATTCTCTGGATGCTATCCTTTAGTAGAGAAAATTAAGAGAAGATTGAATATAAGGGCTAATAAGATTCTTTTTTTTGGAGGAAGGTTGTTACTCTTAAAATCATTATTGAATTCCCTGCATATCTATTAATCTTCTAACATGTCATTAGCTAAAGGAGTCATCAAAACTATTGATAAATTATTTAAAAGATTTGTATTGAAAAACTTAAACATAGATAGCCATTGTGCCAAAGTCAAATGAGCATAAGTATGTAAGAGAAAGAAGGAGGGTGGCCTGCGGATAACCTCTACTAGAACCTTTAACAAAATTGCATTAATTAAAAAACTAGGGAATATCCTTTTGGAGAAGGAGTTGTTATGGATTAAATGGTTCTATAACTACATTATTAAAGGGGACAATATATGATAAATTCCTCTCAAATCTACCTTTTCTTAGACACTGACGTAGCTATTAAAACTAAGGGCCACCTTGGAACCTGTTGTCCATTGCAAGGTTGGAAATGGAGACAAGGCCTTCCTTCCTATAGTTTGATAAAAAGGACCCCTAATCAGAATTCCACAGGCTCTTCATTGATGGAATTCATTCCCCGCCTTCACTAAGGTTAACTTAATCTTAATAAGAGGACAATGAAGTAAATTCCCTATGGGGTTGCATTATCTTATTCCCAATTACCTACCTGACCTGAGAAGAAAAGACACTATCAATGCCTCAATCAAACCTCCAGTAATTTCAGTATCCTAAGATTTAGTGATTGGATGGACCAAGATAATCTATAGGTTAATTGGTTCTCTATTATTTAAAATAAATCTCTCATTCCTAGTTATTCATTCCTCCTATGGTTAACAACCTTGGATAAAATGAGCACTCTAAATATGATGCATTGCTTATTTACTGACTCTACATGGGCACTCTGTGAAAGGGAGGAAGAGTCGAGCGACCATCTCTTCTTCCTATTTGACCATTCTCAACCCATATTGAGCAAAATTCAAGAACTTTGTTTGGTGTCAAATGATGGGAACATGTTTATGGATTCTCTCAATTGGCATGCTAGAAAACATTCCTAATTCAAGCATGGATATCTATGTCATCTCTTTTGCATCCTTTGTTAAAGAGATCTTGCCATATCTAAGGGGATTCCAAGAACAAGTCATGTACTAAAAATGAAACAATGTTCTCTCTAATTTATGGAATTGGAGAGGAACTCTTATATTCTCAAGAGATAATGAATTGTTACCTTAATCTAGCATCTCTATAGAGAATCAATTAAATTTAAAACAAGCAAATAGAGGGTGAGAAAAGTAATGATTTCATATAATGTAAAGCAATTACCTGTTAAGCAATTAGTAAAGGATAATATAAGAGAGTAGGAAGCGCGCAAGACTAATTTAGGAGCTCTCTTCCCTTTGAAATAGCCCAAACTAGCAACAAGAGCTAAGATAAGATGATTAAAGACTCATAAAGTAGGATTAACAAGTAATAGACAGGGGAAATGACCCTTCTTACCTAAAGATGTTCAAATTAAAGAAATGAAGAGATATCACGGGCATTGAACTCTCTAAAGGAGCATAGGATTTTTCTATCCCTAAGTAGGTAATTTTTGGATGCGTCAAATGCCTATATAATGTATTCTTACTATTTTGTGAAATAATGATGTTGTGTGGATCTTCATACAGTACGTTTCAGGAGGTTTATTTATTTATTTTTTTGAAGGAGAGTATATTTTTAACTCTTTTGATGCATGTATCTAAACATTATCCTATGTAATTATATCTCATTCATTAATGACACCTTTTAATTTTTTTTAAAAAGCTCTATAATAAGGTGGATGAGTTGAAGGAGAGAGACAGGAGCATCCGCCTTCACCAACTGCATGACTTAGATGGATAAGTGAATGTATTTGATGTTTTGCTACTCTTAAATTTTTGTATGAATTCTTAATTTACAATTGTTTTCAAGATACTAATTGGTGTAAATTATAAATTTTTATTATATTACCAATCAAGATAATTTTAACTTTATATTATCAATTAATGTTATATTATTTACAGAAATTAAATGTACAAAAAAAATCAAAAGATTATCAAAAGAAAACTCGAGTAAGAAATGAGAAATGGTATTTGAAATTTATAATAGTTAAATTTCTTGATAGAATTAAAATACTCCGTCGGTAAATTAGCGACATAATGTATTCCGTTGGGAAATACATTCCGTTGGGAAAATGTATTTCGTTGGGAAAAATTTAGCGACGCATAATGTTATCTGTAGGTAAAATTTTGCAACAGATATTGTATATCCTTCAGTGAATTTAGCGACGAAATATTGCAACTCTATCGATATGTTTAGCGACGGATTTACAATTTACCATCGCTAATTTTACAGATGGAATATTGTGAATCTGTCCTAAATTTAACGACAAAATATTTTATTACCATTAGTAAATTTACTAAAAAAAATACAAAACTCCATCGCAAAATGTACTGACAGTTATATAATATGTCATCGTTAAATTTGCGACGGATTCATAATATCCATCGCCAAAATTTACTTATGGTCATTTCTTTGATAATTCTTTTCGTCGATAATTTCCGTCGCCAAATTTGTTTTCCATCGCTAAAACTTATTTTTCTTGTAGTGTGACTGGTCACCTCCACCATGTGCACTATTAAATGTAGTTTTTCCTAATTTCTTTGATTAGGCTGTATTATGACCCATAAAAGCCTACAAAACTCCTAATAAGATTTACACCTACTAAAAATGACAGAAGCACTTATCACAACATATTTCTTCTTAGTGACATAAAGGTGATTCACAAGTTCGCTATTGGCTGAGAGGTCCAAGTGTTTTGATTTAAGTTGTACGAAAATAAAAACTAGAAACAATATGGAAATGTTAATTATATATATAAGAAGGGAATTGGGAGAACATAAAGTTTGTTATTTATCAGAGATGCAATTTAACTTTTATTTTAGATATAATTAGTCTGAAGATAGCATATGCTGGGTAATGATCACTTGAAGTTGGGGATGAGTGATTCCCGTCAATTGGGTTAAATACTCTAGGCTTATTAGGTTTAAATTCCACCATGTTCTTTAGCAGATCTTGATGTCTGTAATCTAGGTAATTTTAGAGATAAGTTTAGAGGAGGACAATGCATTAGTAATGATTAGCATTTAGAATATTAGCATGCCATAAGAGCTAATGCTTTTGGGAATACCTAATCCCATTCTTTGGCTTTGGCTCAACACAAAGCGGCAAGGAACTGAAGGAGATGAAGAATCTACCAAACTTGTAACTTTGTGTTTGTAGGTTAAGGGTAAGTGAGATAATGAGATAGCAAGGAGATGGTAAAGAACATTATTGCTTATACTTCATTTCAATTATTGGTTCCAATCACTTGATCATTAAGAATCACATCACTACGTGGAACATTGCGGTTATGTATTAAGCCACCTTCTGATAGGTTATAGACTGGTTTCACATCCATGCTTGATATAAAGTTCAACTTGTAGTCTTCTCTTGGGGATCATAAAATTACTAATGGACACATTGCTTTGTTTCTGATTAATCGATTTAAGGTAAGCATAACACATTCCTTAAAGTTTCTCCTGAACACAATTCTCATCGAAATATCCAACAAAATGACAAAGTTTTCTTTAATGCTCTATTTGCTAGTATATGGCTTCCGAGGAGTAGTTATATACTGGCATGCTTGAATTGTGTGTCCTTGCTGACGAAATTTGTCATTATCATAAATGATGCTCATTTAACGAGGCATGTTTCGTGCTTGGCTTTGTAGATAATCAACACTTTGACAAGCTCTTTTGTATCACCTCAAGTGCCTCTTCGAGCGTTTTTAGGAGGTTATATTTGGGGATTTGATTTTCCAAGTTAGAATACATTCATGTTGACTAAACTTACCGAATTAATGTGAAAGGGTATGCATTGCATAGATGCTGGAAGAAAAGAATGACTGGGTTCCGTGAAAAGTTGCTCCGTTTGTACGGATTAATCAAGAAGGCCCTAATGATCCAGTACACATGTTGCTTTCAGCTACCAATCTGTTGAGGCAAAAACTAAGGCTAAACCTAGTGGAGGAATCATTAGTGATCACCAGGAAAGCAAGCATCAAAAAGCTAAAATGCTGAGGGTAGTTCACAACCAATTTCTAATTCAATAAATGCCTTGATAGGCTTATTGAGCATAAGTACACGAATGTCAAGCATCAAATCTTTACAAGAACTGGGAACTCCATTATTAGCAAGTGGGGAGCCTTAAGAAGTTGAATTTACACCACCACCCCTTCTACCATCTAGATTTGGTCTGTTAAATATAGAGAAACATAATCCTGCTCTTGAAGAAGGTAACACGAGACCGAAGAAACTGGGAAGACGAGCAAGAAGGCTTGATCTAAGTAAGAAGATGGGATAAAAATTAGAAAAAAGGAGACACCATATTGAAGAAAAGAGCATAAACATTGTGGAGAAGATGCTAGGAACCTAACATTAGTGGAATCAGAAGGGAAATATTGGTATATACCTCTATGTGAAAGGAAGGCCATTGGCACATAGAATGGTTACATTAAATATACAAGACGATTCCATGGAAATGTGTACACAGAGAATCTCATTGACTATTATTGGTTGACCACACGTCAGTGTTTACCATACTATACAACATTAAACTCAACCTCCATCCAAACGAAGTGTTTAGTCTTAAACCACATCTTTTTTAAAATTCTAATTCGTTTATATATGGGTCTCACTGTGATACATTTTTTTAGAAAATGTCATGTCAACATTTAATTAACGGAGGTCTAAGTCATGTCAACATTTAATTAACGGAGGTCTAACTCTGTTAGTGATTCCATCCAGTCTGGGGTTATTTTGAACGTTATTAAAATTCATTTTGAATGTTTTACAAATGTTAGAGTTCATTTTGAACGCATTGAAACATTTGTGTCTAACTCAGACTTCAATGTAAACTTTTGGGAGCTAAAATGCTCTTTTGGTGTTGAGTTTAAGATTAAAGGTTTTGTGTCTTATAGTTAGAAATATTAATAAACATAATGCATAATGTATTTGATCAGGTGTTTGTTGTGTGTAAATTTTAATAATTAACCCTCAATAATCCACAAGTGCACGGTTCGTTAGTGCAGTACCAAAGGTGTCCATTCTATAAGGAGGGATAATCTAATCCTAAAATCTAAAACTAGAAACAAATAACAAAAATTCAAGATGCAACTAAACGAAAATCAGAATTCAATTCAATCAATCAAATTAAGAATCAAACACGAAAATACTTAAGCAGTTACAACACACCCAAGAATTAACCTAAGGAAATTACCAATTGAGATAAAGAGAATTTTACCTATCTTTAATACTAGCCTAACTAATTATAAATTGTTGGATTGTTGGTTTTAGACGATCTTTGATTACTCTCTCTCAAGTTATAACCATTAACCCTAATCAGATTATGGATGTTGCAATCTCTCAATTCACAACCTATCTAAAACCTTGATTAGTTCTGAAGTTCTCTAATAAATTATCGGAAACCTATGTAAGATCTCTTTTTACACAGATTACCAATTTGATTCAATTCTTGTTTCTATTAAATCATCTATTTCTCGTTAGTCCAATTTAATTATTTTTCATTTGATTCACCCTCTCAATTCATTATCGAATTATGCAATCACAAAATCAAACTACAACAAATCCAATAAAGACAAACAATCAAATTTTCATTAATTCAAGAATAAAATTTCGAAGGTGAGTTTAGAATATCCTCAACATTCTAGATCCTATCATCAACTAGTATTCCAATTCTATACAATAATAAAAATGAAAATAAACAGGAAATACAATCTAAATGGATGATGGGAGGCAGCGATGTCGGGAAACCTCCTGATTCAGAAAGTACGTCGAGTCAGTCTTTTCTCTTCTTCTCTCTTCCTTCTTCTCTTCCTCTATCTCTTGATGATTCCTCTCTAAAGTTTCTTAAGGTGGTTGATTAAAAAGCTCTTCTGCCTTTTTTTTTTTATTGTTCTTTAAATATCCTATTGTGTTTTGGGTAACCTTAGGATTTTTCTAGGGTCCTAAAGGTCTAAAAATCCCTTGAAACTTGATGTTCTTGAGTGTTTGTAAGTTTGCCCGACACAGGCCACGATCGTGGGCCACATTCGAGCCTTCTATCATGATTATGGCATGCAGGCCACAATCATGGGCCATTCCTTACACTTCTGTCTCGAACGTGGCATGCAGGCCCAATTGTGGGCTAACTCTGGTGCTTTTGTCATGATTGTGGCCTGATATGGCACTATCGTGGGTCGTTGTTTTGGCCCGAAATTATCTGAAACGCCTCCATTCATCGATGTTGACCCTGAAATACTAGCAAACACATCAAGGTACCTCAAAAACATAATATTTAAGCTCAAAGACTTGTACTAACCC
>JAOSBL010000008.1:13576386-13590219 GCA_027568915.1 Erythroxylum roraimae
GCGAAAATCCAAGTCAAGCTTGCCTTTCCCCTTGCTCTTGGGTAGGATTCCCTTGGTTTCCTAAAACAACCAAGGTTTCAATTAAAACAACATTCCAATAAAATTTATAAACTTCAAAATCAAAAAATTCCAACAACATAAATTTAACTCAAATTTCACCAACCCATACCCCATCTAGGTTAGAAAACCTAGGACCTAGTTTAGAAACCCATAAAAATCCATCTAGGGTTTCTCTTCTTTTTCCAACACAACCTTTCATTCTCTACACAAACGCCTTTCCTTCTCTAACTCTTTCACCCTCAACACAACCCATTACTTTAACAAAGCAAGAAAAGAGATGAGTAACTCACCTTAACAAAGTTGATTTTACTTCTTTTCTTCTTTCACCGAAAACTTCTCTCCTTCTCTCTTATTTTCGTTTTTTTCTCACTCCTTGGTTCTCACGACACTCTCCTTTCTTCTCCTAATTCAAGCACTTTTTATTTGGTCATTCTTCCTATTTTGCCCCTCATTAAACTTGGCTTTCCATATTTACCCCTCCTTTCATTTAACACAAACCTACTAACCTTGACTTAATTATAACTCCAAAAATTCAAGACTATTTCAAATCATACTTAACTTAAAGAAAAGTTCTCAGGGTAAAAGTTTCCTTATTAGCATTTTCCAGTTTGAGGACTCCATAATCGAAAACTTGAATGACCGTAAAAGGTCTACTCCATCGAGATTTTAACTTCCTTAGAAACTGCCTCAACCTTGAATTATATAGCAAAACTACATCTCCTACTTTAAATTCCTGTTGTTTAAGACGAAAATTGTGCCATTTCTCCTTGTGGAGTTTGACGTTTTCGTACGCATTATAGCAAAGCTCTTCAAGTTCGTCTAGTTGCATAAGCCGCTTTTTACCTACTTGCTTTAAATCAAAATTTAATGCTTTTATCACATAGTACGCCCGATGTTCTAGTTCTATCGACAAATGACAAACTTTTCTGTATACAAACCTATAAGGAGTTGTTCTAATAGGTGTTTTGAAAGCATTCCTATAAGCCCATAAGGCGTCGTCTAGCTTTATTGCCCAATCCTTCCTGGAGCTGTTCACTTTCTTTTCCAAAATTTGTTTTAGCTCCTAGTTTACAACTTCCACTAGACCACTAGTCTATGGATGGTAAGTGTAGCAACATGGTGGTGTACTCTATATCTGTTTAAGAGGGCATCAAAAGATCTGCTGTAGAAATGTGTACCTCCATCGCTTATTATCGTATGTGGCACTCCAAACCAATTGAATAACCGTTTGATGAACTTTTGCACCACCTTTCAATCATTGGTTGGAGATGCCACTGCTTCAGCCTAGCGCGAGACATAATCCACCCCCACTAAAATGTACATGTTTCCCATTGAAGATGGGAAATGACCCATAAAGTCGATGTCCCATATATCGAAGACTTCTATTTCTAAAATGTTGGATAACGGCATCTAGTCTCTTTTGGAGATATTACCTATTCTCTGGCATCGATCACATTGTGCCACAAAAGTCTGAGCAACTTTAAACAATTATGGCCAATAAAACCCACTCTTGAGTATCCAAGCTGCCATTTTGTTAGCTCTATAATGTCTAGTATATTGACCTTCATGACATTTCTTTAAGATGTCCAACATTGCTTCCTCCGGAACACATCATCGCATTAACCCATCGGTGCATGTTCTATATAAAATTGACTCATCCCATAGATATCGATTACAATCATGTAGGAATCTCTTTCTTTGTTAGTAAGATAAATCAAAAGGAAGTTTACTACTAACAACATAATTCGCGATATCAGCAAACCATGGTATAGCCAAACTTTAGAGTAACATCAGGGTTTCATCAGGGAAGTTTTCATTAATATCTTCGCTTGTCTTACATTTCCTTCCTTCTAGTCTGGATAAATGATTTGTAGTCACATTTTCTCCTCCCTTTTTATCTCTTACTTCTAAATCAAATTCCTGTAAAAGTAACACCCATAGATGAGCCTTGATTTTGTATCCTTTCTTTTGAAAATGTAGTTTAGTGTCACATGATCGGTGAATACGATTTCCTTTGATCCTAAAAGATATGGTCAAAATTTATCACATGCGTACACTATTGCAAGTAATTCCTTCTCTGTGGTAGTGTAATTAAGCTGAGATCTTGCAAGGGTCTTGTCGGTATAGTAAATTGCATTCAACCTTTTATCTTCTTTTGCCCCAATACACAACCTATAGCTTAGACGCTTGCATCGCACATAACCACAACTAGAAGTATCCAATCCAGCGGTGATAGAATTGGTGCTGATGTTAATGCCTCCTTTAGTTTGTTGAAGGCAGATATACACTTATCATCAAATAGGAAAGGCACGTCCTTGACTAATAGGTTTGTCAAAGGTTTTGCAATTTGCAAGAAATCTTTGATTAATCAAAGGTAAAATCCTACATAACCTAAGAATCCTCACACACCTTTTACATTGCTTGACGGTGGAAGTTTCTCTATAACTTCTGTTTTTGCTCTTTCGATTTCAAATCCTTGGTATGAGATTTTATGCCCTAGCGCTATAAAATGACATTTTTCCCAATTCAGCACCAAGTGTGATTCTTCATATCTTTATGGAACTTTGTCCAAATTGGTTAAACACATTTCGAAAGAGTCTCCAAAAACTGAAAAATCATCCATGAACACCTCCATTATATCTTCAATCATATTAGTGAAGATAGACATCATGCATCTTTGAAATATAGCCGGGGCATTGCATAGTTCGAAAGGCATCTGTCTGTACGTGAAGGTACCATAAAGGCAGGTGAATGTGGTCTTTTCTTGATCATTAGGGTAAATGAAGATCTGATTGTATCCCTAATAGTCATCTAAGAAGCAATAAAACGAATGACCAGCCACCCTATTTATCATCTGATTTATGAACGGGAGAGGAAAACGATCTTTCTTAGTCACAGAGTTGAGTTTGCGATAATCTATGCACGCTCTCCATCCTGTGACCATTCTTGTCGAAATCACTTCTCCACTCTCACTTTCTATTACCGTCATTCCACCCTTTTTAGGTACACATTGTACTGGACTGACCCATTCACTATTGGAGATGGGATAAATTATTCCTGCATCTAAGAGTTTAATTATTTCCTTCTTGACCACCTCCTTCATGTTAGGATTTAACCTTCGTTGATACACCCTCACCGTTCTACATCCTTCCCTAAGGTTTATTCGGTGCATGCAAACATTTGTGCTTATACCTCGAGTATCAGAAATGTGCCATCCGATGAATTTCATTTGCTTTCTCACAATTGTTACCACCTTACTTTCTTGTTTCTTATTCAATTGATTGGAGATGATTATTGGAAACATTTGACCTTCACCTAGAAATGTATATCAGAGATGTGTAGGAAAAAGTTTAAGCTCTAATATGGGTGGTTTTTTTTTTTTTTCTGTGGATGGTGGTATTGGAGCTTCAGTTCAGACTAATTTATCTTGATGGGTTTGAGCATTCGACTCCTGCATCTCCTTATCGCCTTTAGACTCAAAATTTTCATATCTATTATTTCTCTCTATTGCCAATGACAGTACTTCTACGATGCAACTCTCAACTTGTTCTTGTAAATTTTGATCCATAATTTCAACCTTCATGCACGCGCTGCTTACTGTTGGGTTTTTTAAAGCCTTATTCATATTGAATTCAATCTGATCTTTGCCTATTAGAAATGTTAATTTCCCTTTGTAAACATCAATTATGACTTTCCCTGTATTCATAAGCAGTCGACTTATCTTCTTCAAAATCGAGAACCATAAAATATACAGGAATAATGAACTTGTCCACTTACATCAGAACGTCTTCCACTATTCGAAACAGTCTTTTAATAGATTGATCAGCTAACTGAAATAACATCGATGTTCGCTTGACGTCACCCGTCCCTAACTTCTTGAATATTGATAAAGACATAAGATTAATACTTGCTCATAAGTCACACAAGCACTTTATGAATTCAAATTCACCAACCACACAGGGTATTGTGAAACTCCCTAGATCCTTCAATTTAGATGGCATCTGGCTGGTGACTATGGAACTAGAGGTGCCAGTTAGAGCTACCGTCTGATCATCTTACTAAGTGCACTTCTTTGATAATATGTCCTTTAAAAATTTTACATATTTAGGCATATGTTCCAAAGCCTCTACAAATGAGAGATTTATCTGTAATGTCTTTAATTTCTCAACGAATTTTGCAAATTGTGCATCTAGCTTCTTCTTTTATAATCGTTGAGGAAAAGAAATTGTGGGCGAATATGGTGGAGGAGCGACATAAGGAGGGTATTTGCTCATATTCACTTCTTTCTCCTTTTTTTGATCTTTCTCAACAAGAGGGACGACCTCCTCTATTGTCCTTATGGGTGTTCAAGTTCCTTCCCACTTTGAAGTGTAATAGACTTTAGTTGCTCCCTCGTTTTTGTTCCTGAATTTTTAGGAAGAATTCCCATATTTTGCGTAGAGAAAGCGTTTGACAATTGGTTTACTTGGACCTCTAGATTATGGATTGAAGATTCATGGTTCTTTGTTACTTGTTAGAATATGCCTTCTAAACTCTTTTATGCATCGTCTAGGGTTCCAAGCTTGTCTAAAATTTTGTCCAACTTGGATTTCATTGAGCTTGGTTTATCTTGCTGAAAACCTGGTGGTCCTTGGGGTCTAAATTTTCCTCCAACATTGTTTGTCCAAGAGAAGTTAGGGTGATTCTTCCTCCTAGGGTTGTATGTGTTGGAGTAGGGATTGTTTCCCCTCCTCGTCTATATTGGACTCCCATATAATTAACTTTCTCCTGATTGTTATCCTTCATCAAGAAGCAATTTACTATATCATGGTCCATCTGTCCACAGAGTTCAAACTTTAGTTGCACGACTTTTACCGAAGTTGAGGACAAAGCCTTCATGTTGTTGAGCTGTTGAGTTAAGTTGTCCATTTTAGCCAGCATCTCCGTCATTTGATCAACAACTATAAATCCTTTTTGTTCTCGAAAGGTAGTGGGTTGTCTATTTCACTCGTTCATCCATAGGCAACTATTACTTGCCATCTCTTCTATCAGCTCTTCTACTTCATCCACCATCTTTCTCGTTAGTGATCCTCCTGAAGCTACATCAGTAGTGCCTCTCATATGTGGGGTTACTCCATTATAGAATGTTTCTGACAAGAACTCCTTAGGTAAGTTATGGTGTGGGCATTTTCGTTGCAAGTCCTTGTATCGTTCCCACGCTTCATAAATTGATTCCCTATCACTTTGCTGGAAATTGGTAATCTTCTTGATAGTCTCCGTGGTCTCGGTAAGGGGAAAATACTTGTCTAAAAAAGCACGAACTAATTGATTCGAAGTGGTGACATTGGTTGGGTTGAGAGAGTGATACCAGGCCTTTGCTATATCTCTTAGGGTAAAAGGGAAGAGCTTAATTCTTACTACATCCTCCGACATCTGATGGTACCGAAAGGTATCGTAGATTTCAAGGAATTTTACTATATGTGCATTGGGATCTTCATTTGTTAGTCCATAGAATTGCACATTCTGTTGAAGCATGTTTAGGAGGGCTGATTTAATTTCAAAAGAGGCTGCTTGTACGGGTGGCCTAGCTAGTCCTTGGTTAGCCACATTGAACCCTGGTCTCATGAAATCCATAAGGGTTCTTTGTTGACGTCTTTGGTTCACTTTGTGATCCAAATCTTGCTGAAATTCCTTGACCATTATTATTTTTACGATTTCTTCTTCTTCTTCACGTCGAACTTTCCTAATTGATTGTTATAATCGAGTGATATCTAGCTCTAAGGTTTCAGCTGCATGACTCGAACTTCTCGTAACTCTTGTGTTCATGCAAAAGCACGATTTTAGGAATAGAAAATAAGAATAGAAACTAAAAACTAACTAAAACGACTTAGACTAAAGATCTAAATTAATCGCCTCCTCGACAAGAACGCCAAAAACTTGATCAGATGTTTGTTGTGTGTAAGTTTTGATAAATAACCCTTAATAATCCGCAAGTACACGATTTGTTAGCGTAGTACCAAAGGTGTAGATCCCACAAGGAGGGATAATCTAATCCTAAAATCTAAGACCAGAAACAAATAACAGAAATTTAAGATGCAACTAAACTAAAACGAGAATTCTATTCAATCAATCAAATTAAGAATCAAACATGAAAATACTAATAATTAAGAAGTTGTAACACACCCAAGAATCAACCTACAGAAATTACCAGTTGAGAGAAAGGAAATTTTACCTATCCTTAATACTAACCTAACTAATTATGAATTGCCAGATTGTTAGTTTTAGACGGTCTTATGGTTGATTACTCTCTCTTGATTTATAACCATTAACCATAATCAGATTATGGAAGTTGCAATCTCTCAATTCACAACCTATTCAAAACCCTAATTAGTTCTGAAGTTCTCTAATAAACTATCGAAAATCTATGCAAGATCCCTCTTCACACAAATTACCAATTTGATTCACTTCTTGTTCCTATTAAATCACCTAACTCTCGTTAGTCCAATTTAATTGTTTTTCATTCGATTCACCCTCTTAGTTTATTATTGAATTATGTAATCACATAATCAAATTATAACAAATCCAATAAACATATAAACAATCAGATTTTCATAAATTCAAGAATAAAATTTCAAATGTGAGTTTAGATTATCCTCAACATTCTAGACCCTATCATCAACTGTTATTCCAATTCTATATAATAATAAAACTAAAAATAAACAGGAAATACAATCTAAATGGATGATGAGAGGAAGCGATGTTGGGAAACCTCCTGATATGGGAAGTACGTTGAGTCAACTTCTTCTCCTTTTCTCTCTTCCTTCTTCTCTTCCTCTATCTCTCGATGATTCCTCTATAGGGTTTCTCATGGTTGATGCAAAAGCTCCTCTGCCTCTTTTTGTTGTTCTTTAAATATCCTCTTGTATTTTGGGTAACCATAGGATTTTTCGGGGTCCAAAAGATCCAAAAAATCCTCGAAACTTGACGTTCTTAAGTGTCTGCGTATCTGCCCGACACAAGCCACGATCATGGGCCGCATTCAAGCTTTATATCATGATTGTGGCATGCAGGCCACGATCGTGGGCCAACTCTGGTGCTTCTATCATGATCATGGCCTGACATGTCACTATTGTGGCCGTTGGTTCTGCCCGAATGTCTCCGAAACTTCTTCGTTCTTTGATATTGACCTTGAAACACTGGCAATACATTAAGGTACCTTAAAAACATAATATTTATGCTTCAATACTTGTACTAACCCATAAAACACTTAAAACCTAAATAATTAACAAACTAACACAACTCTAACTTAAACACATCACAACTGTTGTAATTGTACCCAACATGGTGGCCCGTCGAGAGTTTCTCTCTTTAGGTCTCCCATCTAGCTTCGGTCACCTCCTGCCTTTCTCCCATTGCATTTTCGCCTTCGTTGCTGGGTTCAAGGCTATTCTCTTCTGTTTGACGGTGCGGTTAATTACGTCCCTGGTGGGGGTTGGCTCCGGTGCCCCTAGTAGTGCCATGGGAAAGAATAGGAGTCGGGGTATCGACATTACAGCTGCTTGTTTAGGGTTCCAGGTTGGGACTGCGCCTCGCTCCCTTCCGCCGAGGAATATTGCTTTTGGCCAGGCCCAGCATGGCGCGCTGGCTACTAGGCCTCGGACTCCCTCTCCGAGAGGATCTTCGGATTTACGCGAGGGCGAGCCGTCATCTGTTGCGCAGAGTCGCCTAGCTCGCAGAATCACTCCGCAACTGGTCTCCCACATGTCGGGCCGTGAGCCTTCCACTTCTGCTTCCGTCCCAGGTATGGCCCCCTCCTTTACTCCTGTGTGTACTGGACTGCGGCCTCCTTAACTGGGTGATGACGTAGCATCCATTGTTGGGAAGGAAATTGAGTTGGGTAGTAAGGACACGGTGGAGACAGTGTATTCAAAAGAGGAGGGTGAACAGGTGCATTCGTCCTTGCCTGTTGAATCCTTGGCAGACAGGCACACCTGCGAGGTGACTGAGGAAACACCGCAGAGACCTCTGACCAAGATAGCAGCAGGTCATTCTAAAAAATCTTATGGGGGGCTCTTCAAGCATAACAGAGAAATTAATCAGGGGATGAAACTAACTTATCAGGCTGTGGATGAGGAAGTAGTAATGGAGGAAGCTGACGCCTTAGATTTGGAAAACCATTGGGGTTACTGCTTAGTTGGGTGTTTCATGGGTAAGTTTCCTGGTATGAAGGCTATCCAAGATCAAATGGAAAAATGGCAAGTTCCCTGTTGGTTCACCCCGCATAACAGGGGATGGATGATCTTCCACTTTTCCTCTGAGGAAGATCGAATGCAAGTTTTAGCAGGTGGCCCCTATGTGATTTTCGATAAAACATTGGTCCTGAAACCTCTCTCTCCTGGCTTCACTTTTGACTATACTGAGTTTATGCAAGTGCCGATGTGGTTTCAGCTTCCAAATGTTCCCCTTGACTACTGGCATGAACGTGGCCTCTTAAAGTTGGGGTCAAGGCTCGGTAAAACTCTTTGCACCGATCAGATTACTCATCAGCAACTTCGGCTGGGGTATGCACACCTGTTGGTTGAAGTAGATGTAGAGAAGGGTCCTATCTCGAGCTTTGTTGTGAAGTTACCTTCTGGGTGCTGATACATTCAACGAGTGGTTTACGAGGCTTACCCCAATTACTGTTGTCATTGCCGCAAGTTTGGACATAGTCCCTTCCATTGTAAAAGGGTTCAGAATAAAGAGACGGTCCCGAATTCTTTTGCTCCTGTAGTGCCTACGCCTTCCGTAGGCCCTATCGCCGATGATCAGCTTTCTGCCCCCAGAGTCATCCAGCCTCTAGGGTCTCTCCCTGACCATTGAGTAGTCCAGAAGGGTGCCATTAGCCCAAGACCTTGCCTTCCTGCCACTGAGAACTCGGGGAGTTTGGACCCTGCCTTGCATGAACACATAGTAGCTTCTCTGGAGCCCCGAGGACTTACTATACAGGCTCTTTCTGCCTAGCTTCCTAGCAGCTCTCTTCTCTCGGTTACCGAAGCTAGAGTTAGTTTAGCCCCACTGTCGGTCAAACAAGGCCGAGCGGGGAAGCCTCTACACACTGTGGTGCGACATCCTAAGGGGAAGGAGGCAAGTTCAAATGTTTCCAAGGTGGGTATTGGCTCTCAGGCTTACCAGGGGGTGGTAGGATCAATTTCTGAACTGTGGTGTCTACCCGAAGAGGGGATAGAGGTGCTACCTCCATACCGCAATCATGAAGCTCCTAAGTTTGAATGTCCGAGGGTTAAATAAACCCTCGCCACAGTATAGTGTTACTTCCCTGCGAAAGAAACACAATTGTAGTATGATGTGTCTTTTGGAAACGAAACTTACTCTGGAATGCCTGGAGAGGTTTGTTCAATCTCACACTGTGGGTTGGCAGTATTGGCGTAATTTTGATGTTATTGAAGGTGGCCGTATGGTTATGGTGTGGGATCCAACCCAGTATCAGTGCTCCTTACTGGCGAAAGGTGATCAATTCTTCCACTACTAGGTGGTGTGTCGTATCTCCAAAGTTTAGTTTACTGTGACTTGTGTTTATGGATTATACACAGTCCGTGAAAAGAATTATGGATGAAGCTTACACAACTTGCTCCCGACCGGTCGATCCCCTGGATGGTTTTGGGTGATTTCAACTGTGTTTGCGCTGCGTTGAAAAGAAGAGGATGTATCCCCCCTACTGCTTACATTTTGAAAGACTTACAAGACTTTAGACTATTACATGGGTTAGCGGATGCCCCTTCGATTGGGGACTTTTATACCTGGTAGAAGAATCATCGTTGGGCACGATTAGGTCGTGTTCTTCTTAATCAGGAGTGGGATGCTAGAGAGCTCCCTTGTTCAGCGACTATCCTCCCTATGCTTGCCGATTCAGACCACTGCCCCATAGTCGTTGATTTTCATCCGGCCGAGGCGCAAGGGAGTAAACCCTTTAAGTTCTACAACATGTGGCTACATCACCCTGAGTTTCCGACTTTGGTTGAGCGAGTCTGGAGTCAACAAATGGAAGGGTTTGCTTAGTTTATTTTGAGTTCTAAATTGTCCGCCCTGAAACCTCCCCTTCGTTGCCTCAATCGCGATGTGTACAGCCACATTTCCAATCGTGTTCAAGAGGCTCAGCAGGCATTCCACTAAGGATATCAGGAGTTTCTCAGCCAACCCGATAATGAAGAGTTGATGAGTCGTGTGAATAATCATCGGAAGAGCGTTTTATTCCTTCATGATGCGGAAAGGCTGTTCTATTGACAGAAGGCCAATTGCACTCATCTAATGGAGGCTGACAAAAGAACTAAGTACTTTCATGCTTTAGCTCGTAAAAGGAGTTGCACCAAAATGATCACTCACCTTACTAGAGAGGATGGGTCGGAGACCACTTCCTTCCCTAAAGTGACGGACAATATTGTTCAGTTCTTTACCACCTTGCTCGGCACTACCTCACCCCGTGCCAGTATAGATCCCTTGGTTATTTCTAATAGAGCAGTTCTTGGACCGGAAGCTCACTCTCGACTGGTAGCTCCTTTTACTGATGAGGATATTCGGCAAGCAGTGTTCAGTATTAGTAGTGACAAAGCGCCGGGCCCGGATGGATTTACATCATAGTTTTTCAAGAAGCAGTGGCCTTGTGTTGGACCGTGTGTGAGTGCTGCTGTCTATGAATTCTTCCAGAATGGTCGCCTCCTTCGCAGGCTTAATCATATAACACTTACCTTTATTCCCAAGAACACTAGGCCCCGTGTGGCAGACTTTCGGCCCATTTCATGTCTTAATGTGGTTTACAAAACTATCACCAAGCTTCTGTCTGCTCGGTTGTCCTCAGAGCTGGATAAAATTATTGACCCTGCTCAATCGACCTTCGTTGGTGGACGACGGTTGCGTGATAATATTTTCCTTGTTTAAGAATTGGTCCGCTGATACAGTCGGACACGCATTTCTCCCCGGTGTCTCCTTAAAATAGACATCATGAAGGCTTACGATACTGTTTCTTGGGATTTCTTACAGGAGATGTTGCTTGGCCTTGGCTTCCTCTCTCAGTTTACTTCATGGGTTATGGAATGTGTGTCCACGGCTTCCTACTCGGTGTTTATCAACGGTTCACTTCATGGCATGTTTCGGGGTCAACGGGGCCTCCGCCAAGGAGACCCTATGTCTCCCTTCTTGTTCCTTCATTGTTTGGAATATTTGTCCCGTTATTTGAAACAGAGGAATACTACTTGGCCATTCAACTTTCACCCGAAATGTCAACTCCTTGGAATCTCCCATCTAGCCTTCGCAGATGATCTGATGCTTTTCTCTAGGGGCGACATTCCTTCCATCAGAGTTTTAGTGGATGGCTTGCAGACCCTTAGCAATGTGGCTGGATTAACCCATCCAAATCTAATATTTTCCTTGGGGGAGTGTTCGGTGGTGAAAAAGGTGCAATATTGCAACTTGTTGATTTCACGGAAGGGCAATTCCCAGTGCGCTACCTAGGAGTACCTTTGGCCCTGTTGAAGATCTCTGTGGCACAATACTCGACCTTGGTAGAAACGGTTGAAGATTACCTCACAGCCTGGAACGGGAAAAACTTGTCATATGTGGAGCTGTTGACTCTAATTCATTCGGTTATTCAGGGCGTTTTGTCTTTCTGGATGCAAGCCCTCCCTATTCCAATTACTGTTCTTGATCGTATAAGATCCCTCTGTAGGCTATATCTGTGGGGCGGAAAACACTTCCGCATTACCTAGGATACAATCTGTGCACCGAAAAATGAAGACGGCCTGGGGTTGCGTAATTGCAAAGTGTGGAACAACGCTCTTTTGTCAACGATTCTGTGGAATCTCCAAGAGGAAGCCAATTCGATGTGGACTCGATGGCTTCATGCCTATCACTTGCGGGGCACGTCTATCTGGGATTGGCAACCGCATTCAAGAGACTCCCCACTCCTCAAACGGCTTGCTATGATTCGGGATTCTTTGGTGGCATCACTAGGGGGTAGGATGAATGTGGTCCAGGGAGTGCACAACCTTTGCGTGGATGGTATTTTAACGTCCTCCAAAGTCTACGAGCTCCTTTGTGCTAAACGTCCTTCTCGGCCTTGGATGTCTTTTATTTGGCAGACTTATATTCTGACGAAGTTCTCTTTTATTGCGTGGCTATGTTTGCTTAATTGACTCCCCAAAAAGGATAATCTGCTCTTCCTGGATATAAATCGACAGTGTCCCCTGTGCAATGTGGCTGAAGAAACAATGGAGCACCTCTTCTTTTCATGCTCGTTCACAAAGGATATTTGGAACTCAATCTGCGGTTGGTTACGCATGCTGAGAGCGATGACGACCTTAAGAAGCTCCATAAGGTGGTTACGTATTAATCACCCCGGTTCTCTCCTTCATTGTAAGGCAGCAAAAGTTGCGTTCCTTAGTTCTCTTTATTTGCTTTGGAAGGCTAGAAATGCTATTGCACTGGATGAGGCGACCATCTCTCGAGATGATGTGGTTGCTAAGATAAAAACCCATGTTTACAAAATTTTGTACTGCCTATACCCTGTGGGACTTATAGATTTTTGAACCATCGGATTCCCCCTGCATGCGAGTCTCTTTTCTCGGATGCATTTGGAATCCCCATTGGCGCTATGGTGGTATTGCACTGTTATTTGGTGATATGGAGGTGGCTGCTAGATGCGAGGGGTTTGCTGGGCCGGGCTACTGAACCCACAGTTAGCCCCCCCTTTCCCTTCATCGTGGGCTGCTACTTCTTGCCTCGGAGAGGCTTTTTCGGCCTGTTGCCCTGGGCATTCTATTGGCCAGTATATTTCGACTTTCTTTTGCTTCGGCTGGGCCTTGTCTGGTCCGGTTTGGTTGTACTGGGTCTAGGGGGTTGTTTGGGTACCTGCTCTTGGTTTTGATTCCTGTACGATGACTAAGGTATGCCCCTTTGACGTTGTACAATGTTTTTCCTGTTGAATACATTTTTTACCATTGGAGGAAAAAAAACACACATACTAAATGATTTAATTAATAGTTTAAATACATATCAAACTAAGTCCAAAAACACGATGCAATTTACACTTATCAGTATTTTTTGTGAATGTTTCAAAAAATGATATAACATTAAGTAATCATTGGTTATTTATGAGATAAATTTATACTTAATCTATCATTACTAATAAATAAAAGAAAAATATGAAAGCAAATTGTAAATAGGAAATTTGGTATAAGGGTCAATTTTTGTCCATATTGCCAAAGGACATATCACATATTTCACTAACATCTAATACCATAAATCAAGAAAAACTTTCAAAGGAGCTTGGGTAAAAAACGTTAACGTTTTAGCCACCTAAAATGTTAATGTTTTGGAAGACAAAGAATGAAAGTTTTTGCATTAATGATAAGTTAAAAAAAGTGGCGGCAGATAAAAGAGAGCATGAGATCATGGACTTTCAATACAAAAGAGACAAAAAAAAAAGATGGCTGCGACAAGAGAGTTGAAAAATAGGAGAGTTAGGCATGAATGAGGGTTGGAATTTATTCAACACGGTGAGACAAAAAGAGAAAGGAATTAGTGGCAGCATAGAGAAAAAAAAAAAACAAAGAAGTGAGGTGCATGAATGGTGGAGAAACTAAGCAATATTAATTGGTCGCTTCAGCTACATTGGGTTTAGCGTGGTTTGAAAATAATCGATTGGCGGCTTATGGGGGCTGTGTTGGTCTGCTTTCTAGCGTCTGCTTTTTATCGTCTGATTTCTGTTTGCTTTTCAAATAGCTTCCGTCTGCTTTTCTACTT
>JAOSBL010000008.1:13590319-13613697 GCA_027568915.1 Erythroxylum roraimae
TCAGAAAATTAATCAAGCGACATACTTGAGACTAAAGTGTAGACCAACCTTAGGATCTTGTATGAGGATACCTAGGATTAACGAACTTAATTTTACGCTTCTTATTTTGAATGCCTTTTATTCCGAATTATCTATGAACTAAGTGGTAACTCAGATTTAGAAGAGAAGGAAACATCCACAAACATTGGGTTCGACTTACTTAAGTGAAGTATTTCCTAAATCAATCCACCGTTCCAATTTTATTTTTAATGTCCAATCCAATTGAAATCTAATACCTTAACCGATTTCTGTCATTTGATTAAATCAAGTCGTTTTAATTCATACCTTGCATTTTTCATATTTTCTTGATTTGCTAGCTTTATTTTATTTTATTTTCAAATCAACCAATTCTTGATCGTCCGAGTAATTTTTTCTCGTTTAATTTAATTGTCTTACGCGTTGAAATTCCCTTAGGTACGATATCCGGTTCTTACCGTTTGCCTCTAATTGGTCTAGATAGAATTTAATTTATATTGTTCTGTTTAGACCACAACATTTGTGCTTGCGAAAGTTGTTGCGTAATGTTAGTACTTGTAAAAGTTGGCTTAGAGTTAATTCATATCTACAGATAAGCTCTTATATATTACTTGTTTGTTGTCAATTATTAGTTGTATCTTAACGTTTATTAATATGATTCTCCACATTCTTCATTATAAACAAGTTGGCAACTTGCTACTTATTTAAAGTATGTATCAAAAGCACGATAGCGCTTTGCTTCTTGCTACTATATGGCTTTGCTTTAATTTCAACTTTTGAATGTAAAAGTAGCTTAATAACACCTCTAGGTGAATTAATTCATCAAGCGTAGCAATGTATATAATACAAATTTATAAAATATCAAGAACTAACTCCATTTATTCAAAATAAGGATATGAAGAGAGAATATGACCTACTTAATTCGATAACAGCGTTACAATCCTAAGGACCTGGCTATGCATTATGGTCCCCGTGTGTTTTTTTGATCATTGAGAGAATAGAGAGGTACTGAGTCTATACCATAAAATATAAATATTCCACTTAGTACTTTGGAGGACCACACCTTAGAAATCTGGCTGTCTAGCCCTACACCATGTAGTAGTAATCCCATTTACACATGGAGCGGACCACTCTACCTGCGCTTCACATTCCATTGAACTGGCTACTTAAGTTTGGTGCAGATTTACTTTCAGCCTTCGATGCATAACAATATGAATATGTGCATTTTTTGAGTTTGCCCATATGTTAAAAGTTACAGCTAACTTTGTGTATCAGTATTTTTGATGTAGTTTTTAGTTTTTTTTAATAAAAATAAAACTTTTTAATTTTTAATGTCAGTATAATTATATTATTATTACTGATAATAATTATATATTAAATAAAACTTAAAGATAAATTAATTTTTATAAATAATTATTTATTTTAATATTTTATATATCATTTATTAATAAGTTATCAGTAAAAATTATTATATTTGTTAAATAATTAATTTAGTAATTAATTATAATCTAATGTTTGGAATAAAAAAGTAGACAAATTTAGTTTAATTTATTTTTTGTTATTTACCGATGATTAAAAAAATTTAATCGATTCCTTCTATTCAATCGTAAGAACTTTGAACCATTCAACTTTTTGATTCAATTTATTTTAATAATTTTTATTGTTAACAATCGATCAGTTTATGAATTAATTGGTCAAATTTTGTAAATTAATAAATTCTTATATACTAAAATTAATTAATTAATTTTTATTTAACAATGTCTTTTTTTAATTAACCTTGAAGCAGCCGGTAAAATTACTCTTTTGTAACCATAAAGTTATAAGTTCAAGTCACAGAAATAGTCTCTTTGTAAGAATACAAAGGAAAGGTTGCGTATATTATATCCCTCCCTAGACTTCCACAAAGTAAGGAGCCTTGTATATTGTATACGTTGATTTTTTTTATAATTCAAATTCTTTAATAGATAAGAACAAACTATTTTAATCATATTTCAAATTATTTAATTTTATTTAATTTAAATTTTACAACAGTCTAATATTGATTTAACCTTTTATGCAGTCCGATTTTTAAAATATTGTTATTTACAAGGTAAAATTGTTCCGTTTCTCTTTGTATTGGTTTTTCCTTAATTAATCTCACATTTACATGATTGGAAGTGGGATATAGATTATCATCACAATTCAGAAAGCTCAGATAAGCGCTACTCCTGATATACTTTCGATGATATTGAAATGTTACAAGATCGTAATTTTGATGATCTGAAATAAAAAGTTTTGGTATTCGGAAAAGGAAGTAGAGACACGGACAGATCATTACAGCTCGTAAGATTAGAACTTTCAACGACTTCATCACCAAATGAATATATTCTCGTATCTAAACCAAAACCAAGATGGTATTTTATGCGTTCACTAGGCTTTGTTCATGTCGAGTTGAATTTAGTAATTTAAGTTATTATTAATATTATAAATAATATATTATTATTTAACAATAATAACTATTGAAATCCATCTAATGAGTAATGAGACCAACTGAAAAATATACAAACTGTAAATGGCGCCGTCACAACTCAAACAGTGACTTGAAAGAAAGTGAGGAGAAGGACATCTCCAAAAATCTTGGGTCCCACCTTATACTGACAGAACCATGTACGAAAATGTTTCTTCTCCCAAACATGTGGCTCTAGATGAGACAGTAAACGACTTCTCGGCCTGACCTCCAATCAAAACTCGACAACACAAAACTCCAGAAGTGCTCTTGTCCCCTCAACACCAATGTCGAATAGTCTATTCGTAAACAAAAGAAAGAAAAACAATCCCCCCCCTTAACATATAAACTGTTTTCTATTCCTCTCTTTCCCTTTTTCCCATATATACACACTGATCCCTTTGCTAGGAAAAACCCAAAAATTGATAAGTTGACCGTCATAACACCTTACCATGCCTGAACTATGAACCCTATATTTCCCATCATGGTTTCTTTCCTCTTGCGGGCTTTTCTTACTCTCCTCTAAATGAGCCAGCAAACTTAGCTTCAGGCTTTCTTGAATCAGATCTCAAATTTCTCTATTGGATGTACAACTACATATATATAGAAAGACAAGAAAACTTTAACTGAAAACAAGAACAGAAGTGTTGGAAATGGGGAGAGGTAGGGTTCAGTTGAAGCGGATCGAGAACAAAATTTCCAGGCAAGTGACATTCTCTAAGAGGAGGACAGGTCTGCTAAAGAAAGCCAATGAGATCTCAATTCTTTGTGATGCTGAAGTTGGCTTGATTGTCTTCTCTAGCAAAGGAAAGCTCTTTGAGTACTCCAGTGATTCAAGGTTTTTGCAACTTCACCTGTATTACTGACCTTCTTCTACCTTCATTTTTCTTGTATGTTTTCTGCTTTCTTGAAGAGTTAATAGGTATCTATGAACTAATTTATTTCTCACGTGGGTTATTGACTGCTTTGAATTTACTTGCTCTTGTTTTTCTTCTTTCAAAGACTTTCAATACCCTGCAAACCATCATCAATACCTCACCCATTGCCTGCAATTTCCTGCAAGCAGTCATGTCTCTTTCCAGTATCGTCTCCTCATAACTTCACTTGTACGAGGATGCCCACATCCAATTAGATTGTTGCAACTTTTTTCCGTACACAGTTGCATTCATATGCAAACATGCCTCCTTTTGATTAGTAGAATTCTTCTATTACAGTCAACGATGTTTGTTTTTGTAGATAACCATCATTAACATATAATCACAGGAGTGTTCTCTTCTTTTTATTTCGTTTTAACGCAATTCCTTTTATTCATGTTAGTCAGTCTTTTATTCATATCACCGCATATATTAATCAGATAACAAGTGGAAGTTTCAACTACTTGGGATTTGCAAGTATTGAGCTTCTGTATAAGCTCCGGAAGTAATGTTTCCCGTTACTTACATATAACGGTGCTTTAAGAGTAGCTTATTGTCCCCCTTTTTTTTTGGTCCGGTGATCCTATTAATTGATTGATAAATCGAAACCTAGAAAAAAAACTTAGTGTTCAAGGCCTAGCCAAAGGATCTTAGTGCTTTGTGCCATGGTGCTTACGAGTATGCTATGATGTGTATGGCGTGCAAATTATCTGCATTTTGTCTGATTTGATGATTCTGTTTGGTGCTTAATTTTATTACACTTCTTATTCAGAAAAATATTAGATAAATTAAGTTGAAAAGGCAATATATATATAATCTGTGATAACTTAAGCGTTAATTACATGACTGATTTAATCAAACATATAAAATTTGTTTTAAGAAACATTTCAGTTTATATCCGTTTGTAGTTGTAGCTCTGAATGCCTGAAAGTTAAGTTCATTAATGTCAAGAGAGATTGTTATGCAAAGATGCATGATGTATAAAAAATATAATAGAAGAATAGAGAGTTGAGACCATGACAAGCAAATCTGTTTATAGTTAACCACTTACAGTTTATATATGCAATGTTGTCCTAGATTCCTGGTTGATTAAAAGAGACGAAGATGCAGAAGTACCTCTAGATTGCTTTTCCTACAAACAAATAAACGGAAATGGCATAGCTTGTTTTTATCAGAAAGATCTCTCCAGCTAGAATTTTGACTTCCATTGAAGCGTAGCTTGTTTCAGTTCAGTTAGAGTTACATAGTCTTGACTAAATAACATTATAGAAGAGTGCCAAATAACTTTGTTTTTTCTATTCTGATGTGGTACCAATAACTTTGTTTCAGTTTTCATCATTGCATCTGGTAGTATTGTATGTTCAGTTGTCAATAAACAATGTTCTCACTGTTCCTTCCTTTTATGTTCTTTTTAGTCCATCATAATAGCACGAGTTTACACATTAGTATTTGAAGCTCTGGAACAGGATTTCATGTTACTGCTTGAGCCTGTACTTCATGGCTTCAAATGACATTCCTTTTCAAAATGGCCACACAGACACAGTAGTATTTATTTTATAAAGCACAAGATGCTACAATTTGCTTATCATAGAAAAGCTGTAATTTATAGCATGTCTTGAGGATGAAGGTACTTTAAGCTGACTAGTTTAGTTTAGAAATTCACCAAATTAGGGCCTTAATATTGATTAAAAGGAAAATATTTGAAGAGAATGGATGCATTAAGCAAAATGACAAACAAGGTTGAGTTCTAATTAGTGATCATCCATAAACAAGATAGATCTCAAAACTGACAGGACTTCACTACACCATCCAAAATCATCTCATGACACTACTTTAATCCTTCAAACTTTCCCAAGGCACTTGATATCACATAGATGATTTAATTTCAGCTAGTTTTAATGATACCGTACACTAATTCCCTTAGTTGTTCTCTTTAATTAAATAATATATCCTCATTAAAATTAGTGAAAATTTCTGCTTAGTTTAGTGAAAATATGTTCACTTAATAATATAACTCTTTACTATGCCTTTTATTTAAGAAAATTTTATCTATTTAAAGTATAATTTTTAGTATATTTAAGATATCTTCAAAAGTGTAAGTTTTTGGTAAATAATTTTACTATTTTATTGTATAATAAATTCAAAGCATATAAATCTATAATATAATAATTCTATTTTGAGTATAAGAGAACTATTGTTCAAAAATAGTTAACTAATAATTTTTCGATAAAGTATTAAATCTTTTTTGTTTTTCACTTTATTTTTTGGAAGCCTTTTAAGAGCCACTCATTACTTACGATTTTATGTACTGATATCATTTCTTGTCCTTACCATCTTCGAGCATTATAGGCCAACTAATTTTTAATTGATTTTTTCCTACTCAATACTATACTAATAAAGGTCTATTTTGATATTGTTTGTTTAATCCAGTCCAAAAATAGTTATTTAAAAATTGATTAATATTATTTTTACAGACTCTTCTTTTTTTTTTTAATATAGGATTTGACACCCACTTTATATAAGATGCCAAAAATAGTGAAATGATTCACCTTAGAGTTCTACCAACGTATGGATTCTTGTAAAAATGAGGTTCCACTAAACTAGGCCCGTAAAAAATAAGGTTCCACTAAACTGGGGCTTAGTCTAGTGCTTCCTTCAAAAGATATTGCTACTAAAACACACATTTCTCAAGTATTACTAAAATTGTGAACTCGAAATAGATATAAAAAAGAATGAGAAATTCAAGATATATGTATGATAAAAATTGAATAGATTAGGTAAAATGGAATGAGAAATTATAGGATACAATCAATTTAGCCTAATTTCATATAATTTGATGGGCTATACATACTAAATATTAAGATCTATAGGAATGCGCTTCAAATTTTAGATTTTTTTATATAGGGTAAAAGACGTAACTTTCTCTATAGTTTAAGAAATTTTAGAAAAACTCCTTAACCTTTAAAGTTCTTAAAAAATTCTTGGTTTTTAACTTTTTAGAATAATTCCTTCTGTTAGACTTTGGTTAAAAATAATGTACAACATATGCAGTATGAACATCATATATAAACTAATCAAATGTTGGGTTTAACTTTTAAACTCAACTTGAACTAATTAAACTCAATTTAAATTATTAATTTAAAATAATTATAATAAAATATTAATTTAGGTCGTGTTTAATTAGCTTAATTCGAGTTTAAGAGATGAGATAGATTGTCATGTAAGCATTATTTGATTCGTTCATGTGTGATATTTATGTTGCGTATGTTTTGTCGTTAATTTTTGGCCAAAAACTAAGAGAAGTGGTTTTTATTGAAAATTAAAATCCACAAAGAGTTTATTCGAGAATTTTAAAGATTAAGATTTTTTTTAATGTTTCTTAAACTATAGAGGAGTTTCATATCTTTTAACTTTTTTTTAAGTATAATTACCAATTGTATGATTGCAAGTGATTTTTCATCATTTAATGGCCATTTGAGCTATGTTCCATCCCTTTCTTCATATTTTCCTCCATCAAATGATGGAGAGGATGGCTTGAAGCCACTCTTCCATGAAACTTTTGTTGCATGTTTTGGCCATCGTGGCATTTCTTTTTCAAATCTTAACTTCATGATTGGATAAAAAGTGGCTCCTTTTATTTTAATTGAGCACGTGAGAAAAATATATTATTTTTATGTGTTGAATATGTACAAGAAGAATTTATTTATAGAGCTATAAGTACATGAACTAAAAAATAATTAAGGAATTAATTACAATTAATTTTCTAAATATTTTACATAATATTTGTATTATTGTGAATTATTACTCTATATTTTAGTTGACTAACACCCCTTCAAACTCCAAATAGTGATAATGAAACCAACTTGAAGTTGTTAACTAGTTCATTGAATTGAGTTGGAAACTCAATTTTGGTGAATTTGTCAATCTTTTGATCATGAGATGATACGGAGATAAAAGAGATAGTTCCTTACTGAAGATAATGACAAATAAGTAACAACCATTCTTAATATGTTTCATTTATTTATAAAATATTTCATTATGAGTAATTTGAATAGCGTTACAATTATTTTAATAAATCGTAATGGCTGATGAATATTCACCTCTCATATCTTGTAATAGCCAACGTAGCTACAAGAGTTTAGAAGTAGTGTCAACAAAAGCATGGTATTCAATTGTAGTACTAAAACGAATTACAATTGTTTATTTCTTACTTTTGTATGAAATAAGAGAATCACCAAGAAAGAAACAAAATGTCGTTGTAAAGCACTTATCAGTATGATCTCTAATCTAATCAACATTAGAGTACGTATGAAGCTCCAAAGAGGAAGATGATGAGAGTTAAATATACGAAGCAGGGTACCTCTAATATATCATAAAACACAAAGCACTATAGTATAATGGATGGTTTGGAAAGTTATCATAAATTGACTCAAAATGTAAATTGTTGAGCTATTTCAAGATGAGTAATTGTAAGGTATACTAAGCTTCCCATTAGTTATCGATACAAGGTAGGGTCATCCAAAGGTTTTCCATCTATTAGTGTGAGATGAACATCACTCTTAGGAGAGATAAAAACAATTTTATTGTTACGTATATTTACATGAGATAAGAGATCAATAGTATACTTTGTTTGAAAGAGATAATAGCCTAAATCATCATAAGGACTTTAATATAAGAAAATATGCTAGATGTCCTAGATCTTTCATCTTGAAGTTTTGGTTGAGATATTGTTTTAATTTTGTAACACCACCAAGGTCATTAGCAGTAATGATTATATCATCTATATAGTAATAAGAGCACATAACCTCTATCTATGTGTCAAAATAAGGCATTAGCATGTGGATTAGAAATAAAGCCAAACTATTGAACAATAGAGCTAAATTTGATAAACAATGCTTGAGGGCTTGTTTGAGACTGTAGAGAGCCTTTTTAAAATGATAAACAATATTTTGGTGTTAGATTTAATATAAATCTATAATAAGAACCCAAACTAATCATGTTAGATTATTAAGGATAAACTTGATTGTGAAAGCATACATTAATCCACAAAATAAAATTGATTGAGTTGTTGTGACTCTTTACGAATTTTGGCCTTACAAGAGATACATATAGGTTGTTTGTCTTTTCCAACAATAGGATATTAGAAAAGAAACCTTTATGTTCTCTTTGGGACTATAACTACTTAATTATATGTATAGTGCTTATTCCTAATTTGCCTATTATAAGTTGGGAATACAATACTAGGGTTTCTCCGTATATAATAACCTATACTTAAATAGACGATTTAGGTTGACTAACGTAAAACCTTAATATATCACTTTTAATCTTAGGTCAAATCTTATAATAGCCAATGACATAGAATTATATATACATGTAAGTCCATTAAAAATTCCATCAATCTCCCACTTAGATTTCATATACATAATACCTTATGATTTTATGTCATAATAGATCTTATGAGCTCAAAATTGCTATTATTATAAAATCATCTTTAAACTATCTTGTATATCAATTATATTAATATAGGATTAAAGAAATCTTTGTTATAGTTATCGTGATTACTCATTAATGGTCGCATAAATCAATATAATTAATGACATTGATTAAATATGCATGTGTAGTACAAAAATTGCAAGTCATGTGATCTTAATGTTTATTTCTAACTAGTCCTACCTTATTCCTTAATAAGATTAAATCGAACGAAATTGGTGTTTAACTCACTAAATCCTTTATATTGTAGTGTTAAATCATAAAAATCTATAAGACATGTCTATAATCGTAAGTATCTATAAATAGAAACCATGTTTAAGGGACTTATTTGAGGAAATAAAGGCCCTTTTAAAGTGACAAACAATATTTAGAGGATGATCATAACCTGAAAGTGGTCACATATACACTTTTCTTAAAAAGGTTACCATTGAAAAAGGGATTTTCGGCATCTATTTGAAACAAATGCCATTTCTTAATTCATTCATGTTCCTCCACAAAAATTTCTTTTTCTAAGTAATCATTCTAAAAAACTTACTTGACATTTATATGTTGTACTAGCTAGTTTTTTTGTGAGCAAAAGTTAACAATATTCTTATGATATCCAATCAAGTAACTAGGGTAAAGGTTTCATAAATTTCATTCCAAACATATAAACATATCTTTTGACAACTAGTCTTGCTTTGTACTTGTTCATAGAACAATTAAGATTAAATTTGGTTATCTAACCCACTTGATACCAATTGCCCTTTTATATCTAGACGTATCCACCAACTCTCAAGTCTAGCTTTTCTTAATCCATCTTAACCTTATCTTACATTACAATTGTCCACTTATGGTTTGCTATATCCTCTTCCTACTCTTCGCCAAATTCCATCTACAGAGTGGATAAATTATTCTTGATAAAAAAAAAAAGAGAAAGGTTTGGCTACTTAAATAAGTATAATGCAAAATAAAATAGAAAAATCTGAAAGGAAAAGAAAAACAAATTTATAAACTTAAATAAATATTAACCAGAACTTCTATGATAACACTTTTGATAAATATTCAAAAGTGATCTAGTTCTCCGGACTGGTTCTTTCTTAACATTGTTATTCTTCCCTTAGAATACTAGTTTCTTGTTATCTTCCTAACTCCAGTTATTTAACTCAAGGAATTAGACATCCCTACTTTAGTTACTTTATTGTTTTGTGGAAGACAGGTCCTATAGGCTTTGAAACTGAGTTATAGTTTATAAAGATTCTTGGTTCTACTTTATTATCCAATTTTTCTCTCTTTATATGTGGATTATAAGAGAAATATAGACAACCAAATATTTTCAAATTTAGCAGCCTTGGTTTGTAACCATACCATGCTTCAAATGGTGTCTTTTTAATAATATATTTGTTAGTAATTTGTTCAACAAAAAGATTATTGTATTTTCATCCTTAACCCATAATTTATTTGATAACTCTTTATTATATACTAGTATTTGGTCATTTCTACAATCATTTTTTTCTATCCACATTGCCATTCTACTGAGGGTGTATGGTGCAGATAATTGGTACTCAATGCTGGGTTCTTCACAGAAATTAAATCTTATAGATATACATTTAGTTCCATTATTAGCCTAATCACCTATATTCTGCAATCATTTTGATTTATCACCTAAGATTTAAACTTTTAAAAGATGTTATTAACCTCAGACTTAAACTTCACCAAATAAATCCATCATATTCGTGTATAATCATTGGTGAAAGTAATATGATACTTACTTCTATTTAATGATGATGTTTTATGAGGTTCTCTCTCATTTATGTGTACTAATTATAGCTTTTATATAGTTTTATAGGCCTTGTTTTGTGAAAAATAAAGTTTTATCTACTTCTCGTATTGATAGGCAACACAGGGTAGAAGCTCCTTTTTGAATTTAAGTAATCCTTATACTAAATTGTTCTTTTGCATAAAGAGTAAGGCAATATGATGGAAGTGCCCCAATCTTCTATGTCAAAACACCACATTACTTTTTTGTATATATAATGCAGCTTGCTCTACTTCTAGTAAGTTTAAAGCAAAATTTTACATTTAAACTTCAAATACCCTTATTCTATTAGCATCTTTGATTATAGAACTTTTTTTTTTTCAAATAGAACTTGATAACCTTTCTCTAATAAGGACTAATACTCAAAATATTTTGATCAGTTTCAAGAATATATAACACATCTTAAATTATGTTTAGACATGATATGCCCCTAATTTCTATCCCTTTTCCTTTTGCTTCAATGTATGCTCCATTCTTAATATTGATTATGGAAACAGAGTTTTGTCAAGCTTTTTGAGTAGCTCATAGTTAGAAGTGATGTGATTTGTGCAGTAACTATCTATCAGCCAACTTTTTGCAGAGCTAGTACTGGCAAAATATGATGCCACAAATAGATGCTCCTCTTGTGATAAATTAGCAACAACATCGACTTCTTGTAGCTGTTGATTTTTGTGGTTGATTGGTTTTCTTAGAGTGAGGACATGATGGATAGGCTTGAGAGGAGTAATTTTTGTTATTATTCTTGATTATACCTAAACTTGATCTCGACAACTTGTTGGAATTTTGTTTTTTTTGGTTTTTGCGTCTATTTTGCTTAAAAATTCTTCTCGGTGGATTCTTCTTTTATCATAAGCCTCCTTTTATTCTTATGCCTGCAGTGCATTTAAAAATTATGTGAATGTAATACTTGATAGGATTAGGATTATTTAATGATAAAATTGTGACTTCAAATTTCTCAAGAATTATAATTAGGATTTTTGAACAATTCTTGAATAAAAAAAGTTAATACTAAGAAGTCTTACCTTGTTAATTATGTTAAGCAGTTTATCATAATACTCCTTAATTTTTTTTATTCTTTCATCTTCTGCATTTCAAATTCGATCATATTCATAACTTGCATGCCTCTAAACCTTTCATTTGTAAATTTTAATTTATGCTTGGCATAAGAACTTCATATTCACTTTCAATGACTTCTCATAAATCATTAGCATCAAGATAGATTTCCATTATGATACTCCATACTTAATAATTTGTTCCATCAAATAGTAGAGGTGCCATTGAAAAGAAGTTTCTAAATATCTGTTTGTAGGTTCTATGTTTTATATAAGAAAAGTGGTGAGTGCTTAAGAAAAGTGTTTACACTTTCTCAATCTCATAGATCCCTCAGAATTGTGACTGATACTAATTGTCTGATGGCTTTAAACCAAAATAGAGTATAAATATTTAACAGAAACAAGCTAATTTATGGACTACAAATTAAAAATCTTCATTTTATTCAATGATAAAACATTAATTTATGCACCAAAATTAAAAATCACGATGAGTATAAAATAAAGAATAATATAACAGTCAAATTATAGCTATCAAAAACTGGCAACAAATTAAAGAGAATGAAATAACAATACTCCTAAAATCAGGTCTACACCATTTCTACTATTAGATCTTTCTAAACATATTTGCAGCTATATTCAAAAGCTCTTGAAGCATTTTATTTAACAATTCTGTATAATAGTTTGTCATTATTATGGAATCAATATAATATATTTTGATTCACTAGCAAAGCGAATGAATCATCTCTGGAGTTCCCATCTAAGGATTTGTTACGTTATGTATCTTGTGGTTCATAATAAGGCTGCTATAGCAACCCCGGCTTGGATCACACTTACTCTCTGGTGTAGTGGTAGTGATTGCTGATTTTTTTGAATCATGCGTGCAGCGAGGAAAGTCCTACAAATTAATTGATAATGTTTTAAATCCTTGCATGTGTGGGAGTATGTTGGTTATGTACCCTCCAAGCAGGTGGGGATTGTCTTAGTTTGGATGGTTTGACGTTGAATTGAAGCTGTATAAGATCTAGTTGTAGAAAGGTGTTGGAAGCTGTATATAAGAGATAGCTTAGGTGTAGGCCACAATCCTAGTTAAGAGTTATTGTGGCTCAAGAACTTGATGCCTACACAAGTCCACTCATTTGTGTATTTGAAGATCAAATGCGAGGCACTAACACTCGTTAAATTCTTTATAGTTGATGTTAAATCTCATACTTCGTTAACATATATAACATCTGAACTTCTCCTTCCGTAACAGCTTGGGCAATACTCTAGAAAGATATGAGAAATATTCACAGGCAGATAGGCAGCTGATTCCAAATGACTTTGGACTACAGGTAACATCTACTTATTTTTGTTTTATTTACATATTATACCCTTTAACTTTGCCTTTGATGAAGCCTTGAACTCCAACCCTAAACTGGTGTATGGGAACTCTACTTTGGCTACGTGTTTGTCACAGCTCTTAATTTATTCTACTTTGCCAAAATTGCATCTTAAAATGCTACGAGTATTCTTGGAAATTGTATCAATTTATATTATTGGTCAGTTTTTTCTTTGCTAGCCAAAATGTTCTGATTTCAGTATACATGTGAAGCATGAGCTAAACATTTCTCATCATCTAGTATCACATCTTTGTGGGTTCTGATTAGGGAAGCCGGACTCTGGAACAACCTAAACTGATGGCTAGAGTTGAAGTCCTACAGAGAAACCTAAGGTGCAATCATGAATGTTAGAACAATACAAAAAGCATTCTACCCACAGCTTATCTCTTTACGTCGCATGTTTTTCCATACGATTGCATTAGCTTAAGCAAAAACTAAATGTTTCTGACGTGTTATTTGAATTACTTAGGAACTGTGCTGGAGAAGAATTAGATCCCATGAGTCTGAGAGAGCTCCAACGGTTGGAGCAACAAATTGATTCTGCCCTTAAGCGCATACGATCAAGAAAGGTGAATTTAACACCATTCTACAAACTTGAGTGTTTTTCTTTTCGGGAGCGACAATGTTATGTATGTGAAGTTGCCTACTCAGTATAATTGTCTGACACCTGCAGAGTCAGTTGATTGAAGAGTATATTTCCCAGCTGCAGAAAAAGGTGAATCTCAAGCGTGGTGAACTGGTGATGCATATTGTTTTTCCTTTTTTCAGAAGACTCAAATCCCAAGTATAAAATATTGAGGAGATAGACGAGAATCTAGAGTGATAAGACTCGCAGGTTAATTTAGGCATTTTCATATCAAGAAGTTCCAGATGAGGTTAAAACCAAAAACACTATGAAACAGGAAAAAAAAAAGGTAGCAGATAGAGAATCTCCAGAACAACTTATGTCTGGTTCCAAGAGCACTTATTCTGTTACGTTTTTGCATTACAACCTCATGTGTTGAATTCCAAACGCTACCAAGTATGAAGACACCCATCCCGTTCACATCATACGTCACCATTCTTGTGCTTTATATACTAACCTGGAAAGTTGGAACTGTTGTCCTTTAAAGAACTAGTTGGACCTGTTCATTCCACAACCTCACCGCGATAATGGGAAAGAAAAAAACTCATGGATATGTAGAAAGTTCCAAAATGTTACCAAATCAATGTCCTTTTCTAGACGTAAAGCGTGCAACATGCCTTGAGGTTATCGACCTTCATATATAACAGCAGCATCATATGCATGTTGGTACTTGATGTCATTTTGCATGGCAATTAAGCTTAAATAAAACATCTGTCATCTAACACCAAAAGGTTGTTCCAGGAAAGGGCATTGCAGGAGCATAATAATCTATTGGCAAAGCAGGTAAATTGTGTTTCAACTTCTATAAACAAGACTTACAAACTGCTTGCAGGTTCTAACATAATCAAGTTTTCACGCTCAATACTTGTAAATAGCTGAAGGAGAAAGAGAAGTCAATGATTAGGAATTCTCAGTTGGAGGAGCAGAACCATGGTCAAAATCCCCCCGCACAACAGCCCCCATCACAGTCGCTGCCAATTACATCACTGCCTTCTTTAACCCTACGGTAGACTCCTATATCTCTTGCCCAAACTGCTTCTGTCAATTAGATTTGAATCTAACTTCATTCTTTGATAATGACCTGAGAGCTAGTCGAACAAGAGTCTGAACTTGGCTTCGCATTCCATTATACTTGTTGACGAGTCTTAAGAAATGAGATGTGATTTTGTTGAACTTGACCATTTCAATTTTATAATCTAGTAAAATTAACGATTCGGGACAGAGTTTAGTGGTCATAGGCTCGTTAGAACAAGCCATCACAGCCATCAGTTCTGCTGTAGCAGTGTGCAACAGTTTTCAGGCATGTTAACGACTTGGAAGCATTCATTAAAAGAAACATAAGAATGCCGTAGTTAAGGTGGAAATGATAAATGATTTGTGAAAGTAGCTAACATGAACTACTACTAAAAATTTTGCAGCGACACTCAAGCTGAGGAGAGTGAAGCTCAAATCCAAGTCCAAGTCCAAGCTCAAGCTCGCTCTGCTAACAATATGTCCGTCCCACATTGGATGATTAGTATTGCAAGAAAGTAGATGAGATATCATATCGCTACTAGAATAAAAGGATTAGCTTAGCTTAAGAGCATATCCTGATATATCGTAACCTGTATAGTGTGGCAGTTTTTATGGTGATAAAACTGCATCTGCTGAAGGTATTGTAATTTTTAAACTCTTTCATCTACTCGAAGAAACCACACTCCTGCATCTGGAATGCGTGACTGGAAAAGACCACCATGGCTATTTTTGCCGTTACTCGTTTTGGTTGATGATAATGTTACCACTGGACGCCATTAGACTTGCTTATGTTGGTAAGCTATATATGACAACTTACAGATGTTCTATAGAAGAGTCGCATGGGGCCATAGTTGCAGCACTTCCACCTCTAACGTCCAAGTAGGGAGACCTCTTTTGTTTCTCCTGTCGATTATTACAAAAATAAAAATAGAAAACCTAATGCAATTGTCAAGTAGCAGGGATGATCAAAAGCGATGATAGTAGATACACATCATGCAACAGTATTTAATTTTAAAAGCAATTGGAGTTAATTTTCCTAATGTCCTGATCCATTAGCCATTAGAAGTCATAGGAAGTTTCAAGGAGTTCCAATTATAAATCCTTGATCAATTACACTGATCTGATACAACATTCATGACCAATTTGCAAGTACATTGATCTGATACAACATCCATGACCAATTTGCAAGTACATTGATCTGATATATATAAAATATGTGCCAATACAAGAGTGGCTATTCCATAAAATAACGGAAGTCTAGTCCTTAAATTTGCAATCCCAATAGGTTGCAGTAAATCTAGCTATGCAGGTGATTTACACGAGTTCAAATATGACCCACACCATTGTTTCATCAGCTCGTCCCACTCTTGATGCCATCACTTTCATAATCAGAATCACCACCGTCAAGCAAATGTTCCCTGCAGACACGAGTTGTTAGAAGAAAACATAACAAGGGAAAGGCACCAAAGTCGAGACAAATATTTTTGGAAGAAAAAATGGAAAAAAGGTCAACGCACCAAACTTACAGCACCAATGTTTAATTGTAGAATTAGGATTCGTGGAATATGTTGAAGCTAGCCTCTCACTGCTTCTATTTATATTTTATATTCAGTAAAATATAATTATATAAGCTAAACTAGGGGTTTGACTCTAGTCTTAATATATATTTATAATTCAATACTCCCCTCAAGCTGGATCATATATATCATGCATCAAGTTTGTTATAAATGCGACCCTTGCGTTTTGTCTACCAATCCATTTTGTGGAGGAGTAAATGGGTAAGAAGAATGATGAAGAATGCCTTTAGAAGCCATGAAAGCAATAAATTGATCAGAAAAAATTCCTTGGCATAATCACTATAAAAACTATACAAATTGGACAGACTTATTTTCAATCTCAGCATAAAAGCTTTTAAATATAGAGAACTCAAAACAATTTTTCATTAAAAATATATACGTCAAAAAGATGACAGCAGGAAAATCCTAACAGTGAACTAGCACGACTTGGTCCCCACAAGTTTGTGTGGACAAGAGAAAAGGGGGTAATCGCCCTATTAGTAACTTGACTAGGAAGTGACGTACAAGTATGTTCTCACAAGGTAAAGTAAACAAGGAGGAAAAACTAGGGACTATATTATAAAGTCTAACAAGATTAAGATGACTAAGACGATTATGAAGAAGTTCTTGAGACTTAGGCATGGTGCAAGCTACCGGAGAAGTAGGTGCTACAAGGTGGTAGAGTTTATGAGACTCGCATCCAATGCCAATCGTCTGTTGAGAAATTCAAACACTACGGTGGCCAGAATGATACACAACCACATAGAAAGAGGAAAAACTAATTCCGGAGTGAAGCATGACATGGTAGGCATTGCTGGTAGGAGGCACAAGAGGAGTTAATGTTAGTTAAGAGTTAGGTTAGGACCAAACCTGCTCTGATAGCATGAAGGATTGAAGAACTAGGATTTGTGGAATGGTTTGAGTCTAGCCTCTTTCTCTGCTTCTATTTATATGAGGTAAAACATAATTTTACATAATTATATAGGCTATACTACAAACTTGACTCTAGCCTTTAACTATAATGATGCAAAAGAGCTTAGAGTTTATAAAAGAAATAAAAGAGGACAAATTAGTCAACCACAAGCTTTAATTTGGTTGAATGAAGATTAAAAGTCAACATGGCGACGAAGACCACAAAAACTACAAATTGACATTAGTTTATGCTAGGTTTCTTTATCAGGTAAGAAGTAATAATAAGAAGGTATGATGCTTTCTTCTAAGAAGATCCCGAATTTTTTTCCATGAACTTGAATTTTCAATTATAAGGTATGATACTTTCTTCTAAGAACGATTGTTAGACCTTAGGAGCGATTCTTAGTTCCCTTCCCTCCATTACTTGTTTACCTCATTAAATTCCAGCAATTTTAACCCAAGTTTCCAGCAATCAAAACCCTAAAATTCTTACCATATCAAACCCTAAAATTCTAGCCTAAATTTCTGTCAATCAAACCCTAAAATTCCAGCTAATCTAAACTTGAAATTCCAATGACCTAAGTTGAAATCCAAACCTGAAATTTGATATTTCAACAGCCTAACAGTAATTAATGCCCTATATTTCCTAGTTTCTATGAGTTTTAGCTACTAGTTGATATTTTTTCTACTCGTCCTACATCATAGTCTTAACATATATTTACAATCTAACAGCTTCAAGTGCTTTTTGCTGTACAAGAATGAAAAGAAATCAATGTGAAGTTAAAAGGCGATAAAAACGAATTTCAGACCGGAAGATCGGACATCAGCCAAATGAATATTACCTCAATCTTCCACAAAGACGTGCTAAACCATCTGAGCCTGTTCTTAATGCAACATCCTCAATCTCTGAGGCATTTGATTGATTCAAACTATCTGCAAGCCTAAATTCACACAATTCTTTCAAGGAACAAGCATCTGTCAACACTGCTGAATGGCCACCACCAGCTGCTAGTTTTCGCACTTCCCCTACACACCTGCAATATGGGAATTGCATCAAAATAGAACAGTACACAACATGCAACAAGGCATCGCAACTTTTGGCAGAATCATACCAGTCAACTGGAGAAGGATACCAAGCATATGTAGATTTCTCATTAGCTGCCTGACCATAACTGTTGTAGCCCCATCCATGTATCCTTCCATCCTTCAGAGACACAAGTGTGTGGGAATGTCCACACGCAACAAGTTGAACACCAGTTGGGACAACCAAAGCAGGGAGATTTTTGAGAAATGATTCTGAATCACTAGGAATGAATGAAAAGGATCCTTTCTGTGGGCCAAGCCCTAATTGACCAGCTTGACCACCACCCCAAGCATAGAGAGCTCCCTTCTCAGTTACAGCACAGGTGTGCACACCACCACATGCCACATCCTTTACAAAGATTCCATCAAGGGCAACAACTCGCCTTGGCAATAGCTCTTTGTCCCCGGACTGAAGAGAAGTATGTCCAAGTTGACCCATAGTTCCTAGACCCCAAGTATACCTTGAAGATGGATAAATCGTAAACATGAGAGAGAGCCAGGGCAGGCATATGAAGCAGAAAAGACAAGCTCACAAATAAATTTGGTAATTTCAAAGTGAGTTGCATAACAAGAAGTTGCCGCTTAACAATATTGGGTATGGAAATGAAAGGAAGAAGAAAAGGAGGGCAATGGGAGGCCGACAAAGGGAGACAAATAATTTTCCAATTTCAAGTTTAACCCATTATTAAACAGAAAAAGAACAAACACTTTTTCCCAAGCAATTCAATGAGTCTAGTCACACATGAAACTCAATTCCAACTAACAAAGGCATGTTTGTATCCATCTATTTACATTCATGGCTGACTACTTGAACAAATATGAAAACCAACCTAGCCCTTCAAGTGTATATGATGACCATAAAGTTCTGGTGGTGCCAAAAGTTGTAAGTTTGGTGAGTTTGCCATATTACGTACAGCCTAGACGACTATTACTTATCACAACTTGAGAATATAATGAAATTGGTCAAGGAATCAACAAATACCACAGAGGGAAACTAACTTTTTATTAATAAGTTAAATTGTACAGTCCATCAAAATCAAGTTATAACAATTAAGATCAAGTGTGGGCGGTTTGTATGGAAAAATTCTAGAATCAAGATTCTACTACAGAATGACCAACGCAGGAATAAAAAATAGTACTATCAAATAAACGAAATCTAAAATGGTTTTTTCTCTTTTTTTTCCTCTTTTTATCATAAGACCAAGTATAGGGAAAAGAGACTTGCATATTAGAATGCATCGCATTTCCATTGCATCCCATCTCCAGACGTGAGATTCGCATAAGAAGATTTTTCCAACCTTCAAAGAGAGTTATATGGGTCATGCAGAAAACTGTATCTCTCATGATTAAAATTTAGAACATATTTCCATATAAACAGTTTTTGAGATAACTTACACCTCGCCATTTTCAGATATGGCTGCTGAATGGTACTCGCCACATGACACATGGGTAATCTTCACAAGCTCAGGAGCTTCATCAAGAAACTTTGCATAAGCATTTATAATACGAGCCCCTTGTAGTCCTTCACAGGTAATACCTCTGCCAAGCTGACCATATTCATTATAGCCTGATTTATCAAAAGAGTAATGCGATACTGATTAAAGGTGGAAGAAATTAGCAAATAAGATTCCACAATCATTCTCAGATAAAAATCATAAAAATGAAGATGAACCATCAGCACTTAAAGCAACTAATATGAGCTTGACACTATTGTTCACAACACTTATTTTAAGCATTTTAAAGAAATTGTAGAAACACAAGCATTTACCCCATGCTTGCAGCAAGCCATCCTCAGATAAAGCCACTGCGTGGGCTGCACCACAAGATACTTGCTGGATAACCTGAAAATTAAGAACACTTTGAATTAGGAGTAACTCTATAACAACATCAATTAGGAGTAACTCTATAACAACATCAAGAACTCAGATGCTTAATAAGTTTGTAAAATCTAGGTTACATTGACAAACCATACAAAATTGGAGACACAATTGGAGTTCTAATAAGCATCAGACAGCAATATCACACATTTTAAATTATTAGATGAATCTCAAGCTATCATGATGATGACATTGAATTTAAATATTCAAATAGGAAGAGCTTTAAGATTGATTTGATGCAAAAGAAATTCAAGTTTATAAAAGAAATAAAAGAGGAAAGATTAGCCAATCACAAGCTTTAATTTGGAGAAATGAGGATTGAGAATTGAGTTGACATAAAAAATGACAGAAATTTAGATTATATTAGGATTTCTTACTAGATAGGAAGTAATAGTAAGTTAAATGTATTACTCTGTTTTAGATATGTTATCCTAATTGTTTAGGATTTACAAAATTTTTATTAGAACAAGATTTGAATTTGTTTTTTCCAAAAAAAAAAACACTTAAATTTGTTAGGACACATTCCTACTAGAGTAACTTTTATAAAAATATATGTGTATTCAGACCTTCAACAATAAGCAATCTGAAATTTTTCTACAAGCTTGAGTTTTCAACTAGAAAGTGTGATGCTTTCTTCTAAGAGTGATTCTTAGGCTCTAGAAGTGATTCCTAATTTCCTACCTTCCATTTTTTGTGTTCACAACAAAATTCCAGCAACCAAAATCCTAACTTCCAGCTATATTAAACCCTAAAATACTATCCTAATATCAACCATATTTCTAATTTTGTGAGTTTGAGCTATTAGTTAATAATTCTTCTATTTGTCCTACAGCAATTTGATATTAGAGCTTTGGTTCACAATGGTAACACATAGTGGAAGTGCATATAGAAGAATATTCAGCGACTTAAGAGCAAGACGAAATACTTCTGAATATTGCAAAAAAATTGGGCATCAATGATCCTCGTTCACAAGGTGCTCCAAAAGCTAACTTACATGCAACAACTCCCATAAAAAAAACATGTTTGAAAAATTTTAGAGAGGCTAGACAACCTTAACATACATTCCCTAAAAGTCAAAACTCCCACAAGAAAAAACTATACCAACCAATAACCTATACTTGATGCTGAACATGGAGAACGTGGTAATAAACAAAAAGGACTGATATTGATCAACAGCACGCAACGTACAGGAAAATCTTTGTTTAAAAATCATGTACTAATTTTGATTCCTCAAATTTAGTATATCAACTTGAATCATCAAGCATACATGTGGAAGGTGCTCAAATAATTGATGATATGGAGAGTTTGACGGTAGGGGATGATCAAAGTACTGAAGATGAAGAAAACCCGAATGAAGTGGATTCTTTGGCAAACCCTAAAGTTGAAAAAAACAAGTTCAAACACTTAAGTAGCAAGCTAAAACAATAGTAGAACAAGTTCAAAGGATAGGAAAACAAGCTAAAATAACAAAACATGAAGCTGTTAATAGATTAACCAGCAGCTACTTGGGGTTCCCAAACTTGTTGGTTCAAAACTTGATGATATCTTTGGTGTTGCTGATGAAGATTGTGCTGTAATTGCTAATGAAGGAGAAGTAGACTTGAACGAAGATGTGCAATTAGTATAATATAGGAATAAAGAAGAAGTTGTGAGTGCACTTGCAAGCAATGATAGCAAGTTAGTGCATCTACCTACAAGAAGCAATAATATGTATGTTCTTGATGCCAATGTTGTAGAAAAGCCATGTGATTTCATTATGAAACCATTTGGAAATATATTAGTTAAGACCTATGATATTGTCTACACTGCTCAACTATTCTTTAAAGAAATTGTACATTTCTATAGATTACCTTTAACCATCGTATTTGATGGTGACGTGAAATTTATGAGTTATTTTTAGAGACTCTACAGAAAACAAAAACACTAAGCTTCAATTTTCAAGTTCTTTCCATCCCCAAACCGATAGACAAACAGAGGTGGTGAATAGAAGTTTGAAGGACTTGTTAAGATGTTTGGTTGGAGACAATGTAAAAAATTGGGACCTAATTTTCCTAGCAGAATTTGCATACAATAGTTCTATAAATAGGTCTACTAGTAGGAATCCTTATGAGATAGTCTCAGGAATTTAACCAAGAAAGTCTATTGACCAAGATCCTTTACCACAAACAACACGAGTTAGTGTTGAAGCTGAAGGTTTTGCACAACACATTAGGGACATCTTTGATGAGATACAGGGAAAGATAAAGACTAGCAACTTGTCTTGTAAAGAATATGCTGATCAATATCGTCAATTGGTGGAATTCAATGACGGGGATATGGTAATGGTAAGGATTCGTCCAGAGTGTTTTCCAAAAGGAAAATATAAGAAACTCCATTCACAAAGTGTTGGACCTTATAAGATCATCAAGAAGATAAGTGCTAATGCTTATGTTTTCAAATTACCAAGTGACATAGGAATAAGTCCTATCTTTAATGTTGTGGACTTAACTATTTATCATGGGCAAGATGATGAGCAATCCCCTACTGCAACTATAAGAGTTCCAACCATTCCTCATCTTAAAAAAGAGATAGAGGATGTTCTTGATGAACAAAATGTAGCAACAAGAGATGAAGGATATTGACAATATCTTGTCAAGTGAAAAAGAAGATCGATTTTTGACAGTACTTAAATTTAAGAATATGAATTTCAGAAGTTGAATCCAGACTTATATGATGAGTATTTATCACATTCTACATCGAGGACGACTTCAAACAAGTCAGAGAAAATTGATATAAATTAAAGTCTATAAAAGAAATAAAAGAGGAAAGATTAGTCAACCACAAACTTTAATTTAGTGGGATGATGATTGAGAATTGAGTTGACATCAAAGATAAGAGCTGAAATTTATATTGTGTTAGAATTCCTTATCAGATAGAAAGTCGTAATAAGTTAAATATATTATTCTATTTTAGATATGATATCCTAGTTTTTTAAGATTATAATACGGGTTCCTCTATAAATATGTGAATATTCAGCCCTTCAATAACAAGCAATCTTAAATTTTTCTATAAACTTGAGTTTTCAACTAGAAAATAAGATGCTTTCATCTAAGAGCGATTCTTAGACCCTAGGAGTGATTTCTAGTTTCTTACCTAATAGAACCTATAGGGGAGGAGAGGATGACTTCGACAATGGCTT
>JAOSBL010000008.1:13630963-13650085 GCA_027568915.1 Erythroxylum roraimae
TTCGATTCGTTGATTCGAAATCTTTGACTTCTTAAGACTTGTGGCCTTTGAGGTTCCATTCGTTCTTATTGCTTCCGCTTTATGACGTTCAATTCGAATTGTGTTTCGCATCTTTGTTTGGCCCACTTTCGGGGTTTTGTCCCGTTGAGTTCGATTTGTTTTCGATCCTTCGATTTTCGCTTTGTTCCGTTCATGAATTCGACTTGGTATCAGAGCAAGAAGAAAAAAAAAATTTCGATGGTAATTCGTTAAGAGTTGGGTTCCGGTAACGGGGCCCAACACCAACACTCTCTTCTCTCTCTAGCACTTCATTGTTATAGGTTTATTTGACTTCATTAGTTTCTACATTTAGAACAAGTGGCATCCCTTCTTTCTTGATCCCTTTGCTCCAAAAGAAGGCATGGAAGCTACAATTTTATAGGGGAAGTTTGGATCTCAGGTTGATGGACTGGTGTCAAGGATGAGAGAGATATTAATCACTTTAACTTCCTTTTATTTCCATCATATGCTTGTTATTGTATTTGAAATCTATAGATTTCATTGATATGTAACTTATGCATCATGAACAATGTAGGTTTATAAGGGTTTTGGCTTGGAGTATAATATTGAGGAATTTATGTGAGCTTATTTTTTACTCATTTATTCACAAATATGTGATGAAACAGAGTTGTAGATTTCTTTAATTGGAAATTCACTGCTATCTTTGGCATGAACAGTGGCAATACTCTAAATAACCACAAGATTTTATATTTTTTTAGCCAGTAAGTTCTTGATAAGCAGCACAATCTTGTAGAGCAGTTGTTCTTTGGTTACCTCATACAGGCTAAATATATAGTTAATAGGTAAATGTAAGCCTAAAAAGGTCCTTTTATTCTCATATTAGTATCAGTAGCTGTATTTGTATCTATGATTGTTGTGATTTTCTAGTGCACTTCTCGTGTCATTGCATGATGTGATTTTTAGTGCACTTCTCGTGTCATTGCATGGTCTTCCAACTGCAATATGTTTACAATATGATATTCTCTGAAGATTGCTTAACGGGTTGTTTCATAAATTCTCTTTTTTCTTTTGGTACACAAGTAGGTCAAGTTAAACTAGTTAATTGAATACCTTAAATTTTAAAGATTTGTTTAGACAACTTTTCTATGACTTTACCTTAGGTGAAAGTAGTAATATTATCCATTTGCATTATTTAATTAATTAAAATCACTAGCCAGTTCAACCAAACAAGTTTGAATATTATTAATGACCGAGATAATTTGGGGGGTTAATAGCCATCAATGTTGATGGTGAAAGCATTTAGGAATGGTGAGATTGACTTGCTAACTTTGATTCTAACAAATAAACTAAATCTAAATTAATTATGAATGATTTAATTATTGGATTATTGAGAGATCCCACATCGGTTGGAGAGGGAAACGAAGTACGCCTTATAAGAGTACGGATACCTCTCTCTTACAGACGCGTTTTTTATGGTCTAATGCACCGGATCCCATCGGAACTCCGAGGTTAAATGTGCTTGGGTGAAAGTAGTTCTAGGATGGGTGACCTCCTAGGAAGGCCTCGAGAAAAGAAAAACCGTGAGGGCTTGGCTAGGCCAAGGCCCAAAGCGGATAATATCTGTAAGCGGGTGATCTGGGATGTTAGAAGTGGTATCAAAGCTGGTACCCGAACTGTTGTGCCAACTAGGCTGGACCGCAAAGAGGGTTGGGCCCTAAGGGGGTAGAAAGTGTGAGATCCCATATCGGTTGGAGAGGGGAACGAAGTACGCCTTATAAGGGTACAGACACCTCTCCCTTACAGACGTATTTTTCATGGCCTAATGCACCAGATTCCATCGAAACTCCGAGGTTAAATGTGTTTGGGAGAGAGTAGTTCTAGAATGGGTGACCACTTGGGAAGGCCTCGGGAAAAGCAAAATCGTGAGGGCTTGACTGGGTTAAGGCCCAAAGCGGACAATATCTATAAGCGGGTAATTTGGAGGGTTAAAAGCCATCAATGTTGATGGTGAAAGCATTTAGGAATGGTGAGATTGACATGCTAACTTTGATTCTAACAAATAAACTAAATCTAAATTAATTATGAATGATTTAATTATTGGATTATTATGAGACCCACATCGGTTGGAGAGAGAAACGAAGTACACCTTATAAGGGTACGGATACCTCTCCCTTACAGACGCGTTTTTATGGCCTAATGCACCGGATCCCATCGGAACTCCGAGGTTAAATGTGCTTGGGTGAGAGTAGTTCTATGATGAGTGCCCTCCTAGGAAGGCCTCGAGAAAAGCAAAACCGTGAGGGCTTGGCTGGGCCAAGGCCTAAAGCGGACAATATCTGTAAGTGGGTGATCTGGGATGTTAGAAGTGGTATCAGAGCTGGTACCCGAATTGTTGTGCTAGCTAGGCTGGACCGCAAAGAGGGCTGGGCCCTAAGGGGGTAAAAAGTGTGAGATCCCATATCGGTTGGAGAGGGGAACGAAGTACGCCTTATAAGGGTACGGATACCTCTCCCTTACAGACGTGTTTTTCATGGCCTAATGCACCAGATTCCATCGGAACTCCGAGGTTAAATGTGATTGGGAGAGAGTAGTTCTAGAATTGGTGACCTCCTGGGAAGGCCTCGGAAAAAGCAAAATCGTGAGGGCTTGACTGGGTTAAAGCCCAAAACGGACAATATCTGTAAGCGGGTAATTTGGAGGGTTAATAGCCATCAATGTTGGTGGTGAAAGAATTTAGGAATGGTGAGATTGACTTGCTAACTTTGATTCTAACAAATAAACTAAATCTAAATTAATTATGAATGATTTAATTATTGGTTTATGCCCTACAGTTAATTGATTTATTGTAGTTTAATGACAAGATAGTCTAAAGACATTATTTTTCTTATACATATTCAGATATATATTACAAACTTTATGAGGTAAATGTACATTGCAAATGAAATTATGATAAAATCATAATTATGATAATCATATTGTATTTAAATATTATCTCTAAATTGGTCATAGTTATTTTTTTTATTAAGATTGGACATTAGTAGAGCGTAAAAAGACTAGCACACATTATGTTTTTCTTATGAAAGGAGAAGTTGATCTTATAGACTAAGTATAAAGATACCTAAACAAACATGATCCTATATGAGAAATTTATTTAGAACATTGCTTGGATGTCTATAAAAATTCTCATTATAATGATTGTATAAGTGATCATTTCAGATGAGATCACCAGAGTATTTTTATAAGGATTATTATGTTTTGATACTATTTATGATCTATCATACTCAATAGTAGCTCAGTCAGTAGTTACTGAATATAGCAATAACTATATGGAAATAGTTGAGTGAGCAATATATGCTCATCAACCTAAAGTAATTAGGGAGAATAATCCATTGTTCTCATTAGTATTGGTTTAAGAAATCCTTGGCCAATATGGAATGACACTTTGAAAATAGTTTTCAAACCTCATTAATTGAATCAATCACTAATTGCGAAAAACTAATATGATTGGACTGAAATAGAGTAGACATTAATTTCATGCTCTATGTCTAGTTGAAACATTATATGATGAAATGATTGAATTATAGAAAAAAAATCCTGTATGAAAAGATTAATCAAAACCATTTTGATATTTTTAAATATTTCGGTAGTCATGATACTTTGCTAGATGACAATCTTTGTATATGAATGTTAATTATTCAATTAAGGATAAATTAAAAGAGTTTAATTTTTTATTCGCAAATATGATTTATGATTATAATTTATATCCATTGCCAACATATGTGGGGATCTAATAAGTCACACTTAAAGAACAGTTGAACAAAGAAAATATCATTTAATAAAGTTGAACTTTAACTGTAAAGTTTGAAAAACTTTGATGATTAAATATTAGAGATATTTAATAAATAAGTATCATTATTGTATCTTATTTGGGCATAATTAATTTTAATTAAAATTAATTATAATTTTAATTAAAGTTTAATTAAAATTACTAGATAAGGAGTGTGAGCTCTTACCTAAGCCCATTTATAATAGATTTTTGGGTATTTTAATAATTTAAATAAAATAAAATATTAGTTTTAATTATATTTTAATCAGAATTCTAATTAAAATTTAATTAAAACTAAATTAAATCCTAATTCTAATTAAAATTTAATTAAAACTAAAATTTAATTTTATTTAAAGTACTAAAATACCCAAAAATCTATTTTAAGTGGGCTTAGGTAGGAGCTCACATTTCTTATCTAACCATCTTTACAACAGTTATAAAATTCTCCCCACATACTTGTTAGAGCTTAAAGACTTGTGTATTTATGGTGGTTGAGATTAACTGATTTAAAAAATAGTTCGAAGGAAATGATAAAAAAAATCAATATTTATAATAAGGCATGCATTAAGATTTATGTTTTATATGTTAATCATGCTATAGAATTTAAGTTATCTTGTATTTAGAAAATCAAATATAATATATGTTTCGTAATTATATATTATAAGTTTATATAATATAAACCGTAAAATGGGTGATTATTTAAACAGTAAAATGGGTGATTATATGATTAATTTCATACATACTCTATTCTTGAGCAAAATAAAGTTGTCAGTGAAACATGTTGGTAAAAGAACAAGGTTATGTCTCAAACTACGTGGTGTGTAACAAAAGTTTTATAAGCTTACAGTTGGAACCATACCTATGCATAAAGCCATAACGTAATGGTAGCTGTTTTCGACAGATAAATGAGTGGCATAGGTTAGAATGGTGGCCAGGCTCCCTCATTTTTCAAGAGCAGCAAATTTGTTGTTTCCTTGCTTTTGCCATGAAAAGCTTCTTCACCTTCAGCTAAAAGGACCTCACCTCCTCCATAGTCACTATAAATGATTTAAAGTAAGTTCATTCCTTGCGTCATGTTAATCCAGTTTCCAATCAGTTTAATTTCGCATCAACATGAAGTTGACGCAATACCAGCGGTTTCTTATATCACAAACCATCCCAGTAAGAAACTGGTATGGTAGGATCTATCCTTCAAGGAATCCTCTTAATTTCTCACGTTGGAGTTCTTTCTTTTTTCAAAAGACCCTATATTTCTACGCAAGAGAGAGGCTTGTCCGTGCAAGGTCTCGTCCTCCAAACAATATTACTCTAATAATTTGTCTGATGCTTTATTCATAAATACAGTAACTTATATAGAGGGTGGTTATATCAGTTTATTTAAGATAAAGACTTTTGACAAGAATAAACCTATTAATTTATTTAAGATAAGACTTCTAAAAAGAATAGACGTATGATAATATTTAAATGGAATCTTTCTAAGGTAAGATATCTCCTCCGAGAAACATTAAATATGTAAAATTAATGCTTTAACATAAAAGTTGAAATGACACAACGGTCCGAATCAATTAAAATGCATTTGCTGGTGTCACTTTCGACTGCTGGCGTCGTAGAGGCCTCCTCTACCATTAATAAATGACAAAAAAGTTTTGATCGATTCCATTCCATTGAGCGTATTTTAATTTCATTTTTCGGGATGGACAGGATTTCTAGTTGTTTCACGTCAAGGCATCTGATACTTGCAGATATGGCTGATTAATCGTATTTACTGTGCCGTGTAAGCAAAGCATTACTTTTGGAGAATAAACGATCTGGTTATTGCATGAATCACACTAATGCTACTTAGAATTTACTGGAGACCAAATTACCAGCAGAACATAGTTCCATGATACTGGTAGTCATTGTTCTTAACCAGATGAAGATACATCGTTCCAAGTTCTTAGATTTTAATGTACTTAACAGGAATTGCAGTCAAGAAACTTGTTAACGAGACCATTATTGGAATACCATTCTCACCCAATTCCATTCCATGCATTCCAAAACAATACATGACATCTAACAGTCAAAGCACAGGAAGCAAACACGAAATGCAAGGAAAGCTCTATTTACATATTAATCAAAACTATAGCAGATTTTCACTCCTGTGCAACGAAAACTTTGGGTAGGATCATGTTGGAGAGAATGTGATTTACATATATGTATGCTGCACAAGTTTTCAATATTTACTATAGATAACAAGACACTTTGATCTGCAATATTCACAAAGAATCATGCTCGAATCCCTTGGGATTTCTTTGGCTCTCCTGTTGCTACTGGTTACATCCACAACACGATCATTTCAAGAGAAAGATCAAGTCGTTTCATCGAACACCATTGCCTGAAGCGGAAAAACCAGAAAATGCTCACTTTATTATTCAAACTAGAGATATAGTGGATTCTGTTTTATGTTTATGTTTTAAACAGCATAAAAAACAGCTTTAAAAGTTGAATGTTCAATTATAAGAACTTATGGCAAACATATCAGTAGGCTAACTATAGAAGAGTTCCACAAAAAGGGACTCTCCGTAGGCTTGCCAAATAAGAGTTTTACCAAAATTCACGATCCAAGATTGAGAATAAAAGGGTTTCTTGAGTTATGCATTCAACTAGAGGAGATATGCATGTTGTCAAGATATCATAAACAAGCCACAGCAGGACTTTCGATGATATAATCTGAAAGTTGCTTTAGGTGTGAACTGTCAAAGGCATCTAATCACAGATTTAGCCTTGAACGATTTATCTAAGCTCATGCAACTTCTTACTACTAAATTAGCCCACCAAAATGTGGAAGTAGCATAGAAATTAGAACCTTTTGGTATCATCTAAAGGCAGAGTGCGCTTTCTTCTAGGAGCCTTGCAGTTTAGTTGAATAAGTAGGAGAAACATATATTGAGTGTGCAGAGAATTAAGGGATATTGTAGTCCCAGTAATTACTCAACATAACCAATCCAGGAAAAAAAAAATGATATCATCTTGGGTCCCAAGAAACCAAACCAAGAAAACATAGTTAAGATAGTCTTTCCAACTCCCACAAAATAAAGGGGCTCATTATCGAGTAATGATAATAAAGTAAGCAAGGTCTACCACAATTTCACAACTCATTTTCCTCTGGTTTTGTTTACCACAAATGATAAAGGATTGACCTACCTAACAAATCAATAATAAATGTTTATCAAATTCAATCGTTCAGGAATTTACTATATGTTTGGAAGAGAAGTGACAAAGTGACTTCCCAAAAACTACAAAACGGAACAACAAAGGCCTCAAAACTTGGAATAAGTCATTGAAAAGAGAAAACTGCAAGGCCTCGAGCATTTTAGTGAAGGGGAAGCTACTAGTTAGTCTATTAAAAAAGTAACACTAATAGTTAATCTATTAATATTTAAACAAGTAAGCTCTCAGACAACTAAAAGGAGTTACCTTGCCACAAACTGGGCAGTTGTCACTTCTCTCCATCCACTCATAAATGCAACCAAGATGGAAGTGGTGAGAGCATTTTGTCATTATCCTGGGGTTCTCAGGAGTATATTCTGCACATGAAAGTAGATTTGAAATGATGAATCATAGAGTTTAGAAAAACCATTGTGAGAAAATTTTGCAAATCACTCCAAAAATTTATGAGAAAAAATTATACTGCCGTCAAATATACATTTAGAATTCAAGTACAGATTTTAAATACCTGCCAGGCAGACCTGGTCAAAATCTTGGACAGTTGTGACAGTAACAATACATTAGTAAAGTGCATTCAAGGGATTTGTCCCTTCATTTTAAAAGGTTGTTGATGAAGCTTTGCATCAAATTGCGTTCTTAGAAAGTAGTGGGTACAGCATTTTGGTCCACACTTTACTGAGATAGGAGGTTTTAGAAGGTACTTTTTAGGACATTCAATCATTTTACTCTGCTCTCACTTATGTGAAATTGGCAGATGCTGTTTATGGCTAGCTTAGTATCTAAGACTACCCCATTGATCTTCAGTCCTTTCACAGCTGAAACAGTATGCTCAGTCCTTTCACAGCTAAAACAGTATACTCAGTCCTTTTGCTTTTCAGCTACTTTTACTATGTTGGGGTAGAGTGTATGGGAACAATCAAAACATCACAAATTTGGTGATTTTAAAATGTGCAAATTTTCTATATATGATCAATCAAAGCACCAACCAATAATATAAACAATATCATTTAACCTCCAGTAAAACAAATGAAGATTCTTCATTGTTGGCAAATTTCAAGATAAGTGTGTAAATATTTTAAAATAAGCTAATACAGAACTAAACATTGTAGTTACCATAAAATAGTTTAATAAGAAAAACATAAAGTAAAGATAAATTGATTGCCTCCAGAACATGTAGACAGGCAGCCTTGACAACAAAAATTTTTATGATACGAACACTTGGAAGGTAGAAATCAGTCAAAGTGCAGTATAATATATTACCTTCAAGACACGTCGGACAAACATCATCATCTTCTGGTGATGAATATATGTATTCCATCCCAACTAGTGATTTGGCAGAAGAGAGTTTCAGAGAAGATTTAGTGCGCTGTTCTTTGGACCCTTCTTCACAAGATGCATTCCATTTGTCTCCGGTGCTCAGGGACTCTGAATCAGCATCATTATCACTTCTTAATGGTTCTGTTTCTTCATGTGAATGACTTGATCCCTTTTCACGCCTGGAAACCAGACCATCCCGCTGCAAGCGGAAGTATCTGGGGTCTGCATCATAAGGCAGGGGCCTTGGAGGTGAACGATACATGTCAGATAGAGAATTGTCAAGAGATGCAGATGAAGTTATAGATGCTGCCCCCTGAATGGATGAAGGGACAGCATGCATTTCCCCTCTCCGAAAAAGCGAAGAATACTGCATGCAGAAGAAGATAATGAAGGTAGAAATATAGTTGGAGTCGTCACCTGAAATTCTAAACAAAGACTTTCATCGACAATGTTTCCTGGGCAAAATATTGCATTTAAATCTAAATGTAATGCAAAGAACAAAACAACAAAATGATATTTCTCCTGTATGCACCTCAAGGGCTTGCATTATTTTTGGTTCCAGAGAATAAGGTAGTTATCACTATTCTAAAAACATCTACTACCCATTTTGCTATGGTCCAGATACCAATCACATAGAAAGGTGCCCAGGGCTCAAGCCTAGACCATAAATAATTCTCTCCCAGTTTGATGGGTCAATTAACTCGGTAACACATATATGACCCCAAAATTAGCCTTCAACTTGAGGCAAACTCTTTACTTACTGCATCTAATTTGTTTGGCATCTCAAGTTGAAGAGGTAAGATCAAGCCTAATTACATAATTCGCTTCCCTTCTTTAGGTACCATTACCTCCAAACTTTAGTCCCTCAGCCATTTTGACTTTGACACTAAGGACCAAGAAGTTCATGGATGTCAAATCAAAATGTTTTATTACCCATAATATTGCTTCATCCATACAAGCCATTAACTATTGGCTAAGAAGTCTGAGACAAACACGATGAATGTTCAGTATCACACGTACAGACATTCTGTAGACTTGTTTAATGACAAAAGCCTCTACAACAGGAAGCTACATAACTTCTATTTGCTATTTGACCGGTACAAAATGCAGACCTCATTTGTAAATAAGACGGAAGAATAAGTGGAAGAACAAGTGCGATCAGAGTAGGCTTTGTAGGATTAAGGGAAATATTAATAAGATCAATATACATACCACATGTAGGAAATTTTGGATGAAGCAACTAACACACATGCAGTTTCTATATATAGAACTGTTCGGATTTATATAATCTTCAAAATCATCTGAATGCAAACAGCAACAAACAGCACCCATCTTATCAGCTGAAGAGGCCCTTCTTTCCAATCAATGCCTTCCACAAGAGTTCTCTCCACTCTCGCCCACAAGCTAAACTCCAGCGAGCAAAAACATCAAAACTGTCGAATACAACAACACAAAGAGAATGAGAGAGGACTCTAAGCTCGCAGAAGGGCCCGCGAACCAGTACCCTCCCTCTCTAGTTTAAAAATGCCAATGCCTCTTTATCTGGTTTGGTGATTTGTAGGCGCTGATCGACACACTTTCACCTATAAATTAGAAGAGAATAATATACGAAACATTAGTCCAAAGTATACATTCAGATATCCGTAAAGAAAAACTTGACCAAATCAAACTCATGAGCTAAGAAACATGCAGCGACACTCTGATGAAAATAACAATATGACCGAAGATATCTATAGCTAAGATAAGAAACAATAAACCATCCATCTCACAAAACTACAAAAGTAAAAATAGTGTGATCAAATTTCCTATCAACCATTAAGACAAACAGCACAGACAGCAAAACAGTTTCCTTTACTAAACCAATTCAAGCTGTAATTGCAGAATCAGTCAAGGATTTCCTCATTGACCAACAAACTGAGTAATATCAGAACACTTTTTTTTGATAAATAATATCAGTTCACATTTGCAACAATCAAGCAACTCGTCAACGAAGTTGACGACTCTATGTCCAAAAATCAGCCCCCTTTTGCATAGAAACAACAGGATTTAATCTTTCCACAGAAATTAGGGAAAAAAGGGTTCTTTTCTTCAGTGAAGGGGAAGCACTTATTATCTGGCAATCGAAATTTGATCTTCTGGGGAAAAAAAGGGAAAAACAAAAAAAACTACCATTATAATCCCACCAATGAAACTCATGCAAACAATTCAATTCTAAGAACTCCATCAGGCAAAATAAACTCCAAAACCCAGAAATGATCTCTTTTGAAGAGAAGAAAATCGAAGTCAGCAGCAAATAAGAAGATCGACCGGGAAAAATCTACCGATCATCAAAACAAAAGAGACCCATTTCAAAAGTGTGAATATAGCTTGCCAGAGACGTTAAGAAGGCAAACAAAATTAAGGACAAAGGAAAGGCAAAAAGGAAAGCACCCGAAGAGGAGAGATGAGAAAGAGACAGAGACAGAGTCCAACCCAACAAATCCGGTTCGGTGTTGAGGGGAGAGAGAGAGAAGTCGAGTCTGAAAATGGGACTTCAAATTAATATGTATGGGCGACAAAGGCTATGAAATATGAATGCGCGGAATAAAAGCTGCCGTCTCTCTCTCTCTGGTCTGCGTTGCCCGTTTTGGGGGGTGGGGTGAGGGTGAGAGAATCCAATCAATCCACTCCTTTTCATTTATCTTATTATTTCTTCATCTGTCTAATTATAATCTCCATTGCCCATACTCACCGTCAAGTCTCATCTTAACCATGACAAGGTTCTAGATTTTCTCGTATTTAATTGAAGAACTAAAATACTCTTTTCTTTCGTAATACATACACCACGACCGACCTTATCTTGACTGTTCTATTCTACGAAGAGTTAAATGGTAAACGGTAATAGTATATTGCAGTAAAGTGAAAGGTGTCGTCAATTCATTCCTTGGGTGTGCAATTAGTTAAAACAAAGTTTGGTTGAATGGTCCATCGATTCCAACCTTGAGGATGCTTTTATGATAAAAATAATTATTACATTACAAATGATGATTGATATCTTGTAACAGTTTAATGAAAAGCCGAACGACCACGAAACAGACCAGTAAAAGAAAGCGGGACCTGCATTTTTTGAATTTCACGCTCTCTCTCTGTCCCTTTCATCTTCTTCTTCCCGGCTTCAGATCTGTTTGTCCTTTGTCTTCTTTTGTACTTCTGCCTCTCCAATGCAATGAGTCTTGGCGCCTGTTTTAATGCTTTTTCTCTCTGGCTTGCAATAACATCATGTTCTAGTTTTACGTACTAGAGTTTGGCGGTAAACTTGTACTTTTATGGCTATCCAGGCCTTGGAGACTGAGAATCCATACAATAGAAAAATGCAGAGCTCGGCGGCGCAACCTGAGACCATTTTGGAGTGGCTGCACAAGGAAATGGGGTATTGGCCCTTAGGTCCCTCGTCAACAGCGAAATCGCGATTTCCGTTAATAGATTCCATCAGGAAGATTTGCCGCGGTAACATGATTCCAGTGTGTAGTTTCTTGATTAAGAGAGTGAGATCGTAGAAGACGGGGGAGAGTTTTAGGAAGAACATTTCGGTGCATGGCGGGGGTGGTGATAGGGTAGATAATAGCAGTTCGGTGAATTTGGAAGGAAGGAGAAAGCGGTGGGGGAGAGCCGGGAGACGGCGTTGCAGGAGAGGGAGATGGCAGTCAAGGAGGTGGAGAGGTTGATGAATATGGTGAGAAGGTAGAGGAAGTATTTGAGGGCCAGGATGGTCGAGGCTTCACGGGAGGAGGCTGAGAGGAAAAGAGTGCTTGATGAGCGTTCTAAGAATAGGTTTCTCTCTCTCTCTCTCTCTCTCTCTCTCTCTCCCTTTAGTCGCTTCATGTCAAGTTATTTTGCTCTTTTAACTTTTCTATCGTTGTCTGTTTGTGGTTTCGATGAAATGTGATTATTGTGTTGTGGAATTGTATGGAAAGGACTTTAATTGGATTAGTGAAATTCATTGGCATAAGGAGAAGCGAACGTATTACTAGATATAGATTCTTAGGTGCTTTACATAGAAGCACATGTTTCAAATGCGAGCGAGCACTTTGTTATACTTATCTTAAAAATCTTGCAGTCCCTGAAAAGTTTTCTGGAACAGGCAACTAACCAATTAGTGATGTCGAAATTATCCTTTTTCAATTTTCTACTTGACAAGACTTGGGATTATCTTAATGCTCGAGATGTGCACTGTATTTACTTGCGCTCCTACTTGTGTTGCAGGCACAAACAGGCGATATTAGAGGCTTACGATCAGCAGTGTTATGAGGCGGCAAAAATATTCACAGAGTATCACAAGCGTCTCTGTATTTATGTTAATCAAGCGAGGGATGCACAAAGGTTGACTGCTGATTATTCCACCGCCGAAGTTGTTGGCAAATTGAGCGGAAGTAGTGAGAAAGAAGCTGTTTGTTCAACTGTTAAGGGCAACGAATTTGCTGATGATGTCATTCTTATTGAAACAACAAGGGAAAGGAATGTTCGGAAGGCCTGTGAATCACTTGCTGCTAATATAATTGAAAGGATACGCAACACTTTCCCAGCCTAGGAAGGGGGTGGTATTCTCTCAAGTCCTCAAATAGAAGCAGCCAAGTTGGGCATTGATGTCAATGGAGAACTACCTGATGATATAAAAATTGTTATCTTGAATTGCTAGAAGAATCCTCCTCTATTACTTGAGGCTATAATAGCGTACACCTTGCGACTGAAGTCACTGATGACTAGAGAAATTGAGAAAATTGATGTTAGAGCTGATGCAGATATCGCCATTTTCTTCTTTTTACTTTATATTTCTCCACAGTTACTTGTCATTCCTATTATTCTTTCTTTACCAATTTGAATATGTATTGTATTCTTTTTCTTGAATGTTCTTGCCTTATTCTGATTAATAATAATGCATTTCTTCACCAGATACAAATATGAGAACAACGCAGTGATGGATGCTTTGTCTCCTGATGTGAACTAACCATTGCACTGTGAACTTTATGGTAATGGGAAGGTTGGATTGGACATGTCTTCTAGAGGAACTGAAAATCAGCTTCTTGAAAGACAGGTTTTCTTTGAAACTTTCTCTCTTCTGTATCAAATTATTAACAGCAATGGGTTTGTCTTCTTTTCATCTTTGAGTCCATGCCCTTTCCCTTCAACGTTGTCGCTGATGTATTTTCCATCTTCGGGTGCAAAACTCATGCCATTTGTCCTCAAGATGTAAAACTTTAGTATTTGCGTTTTAAGTTCTACTGATTTGTTAGTTTTCAATTATCTAGCTACTCATTTTGTTTACTTTCAGTCTTTCAAATTGTTGTGTTCATGTTATTGGTTGTAGAAAGCTCATGTCCAGCAATTTTTGGCTACTGAAAACGCGCTTAACAAAGCTGCAGAAGCTAGGGATTTGTCCCAAAAGCTTATGAAGCGGTTGCATGCAAGTGGTGATATAGTTTCTTCACCCTCACTCGATGTTGGAGGCACGTTAAAGACATGGGTAGTCTAAGGCAATTTGAGGTAATTTTTCTGATGGATATTTTATGCTTAACTGTTCATCTTTTTAAATCATTGCCATGCTAGGGTGTTTGTATAAGTACATCTTTTTCCTCTCTTGGTGTCTGTTTTAAATGTTTGATTTATGAATTGTAGCATATCATTTACCATATGTTTTCTGCAACTGGCTTTAGTGAGGGCAGTAGTTTCATTTGCTTTATTTGCTCATCTAATTGTTGGACATTACTCAGACAGCTTGCTATTAGTTCAAATGAATAATTCAGAAATCTCATCCTTAATCTTCTTAAGCAATACTTTTAATGGGCTTGAAGTTTGTAAGGTAGTAGGTAATCTTGGCAATTACATTACGGTTTTCTATCTTAAAATACTGGTGAACATGCCTCTTTTGGAAATTTACCTACGTGACATTCATCTCACTCGTGGTGTGGATGAGAAACATATTGGATGGTGCGTTTGCATCATTTTGGGGTGTAAACATAATTGGTAGTTTTCAAGAAATGGGTCCTAAAGTATTGCCTAACACCATTTGGTTACTTGGGTCATGCTTTTGTGTTCATTAATTATATCTTGAACCATTTTTTTACCTTGCACTTACTATATCAGTAGTACTTATCTCAAGAGGTCAGTTATCCACTTGTCTGACCATCAAGAATCCAATCAAGAATCCAAATTTGAAACTTTTGTTATCTACACTTAAACATCACCATTCTGTCTTCATCAATAAACTGACCTGATCTTGAGGCACTGGCCTGAGTATAACTTTGATGTTTAATGTTAGTGTAGCTCAAGGTATATGGTATTTGATTCACATTTTAGACATCGTATGCATGTGAGGTGTCATGAAAATCTCACTCATAGCTAGAAGTTGCAAGCTCGGTGTTCTCACTGGTGCTTGTATATGAAGCATGCTCAGATTTCTTGTTGGACTTGCTATTTTTCTGTAGTTGGAAGTTTCTGTAGCTGGATTGAGATTATATTGGAGACAAACAAATCCTTTACAAGCTACTCAGTAGATTCATCCACCCAAAACAGAACCACCTTTCCATCTCTCACGTCAGAATATTATAGCTGCAACACCCCTATAATGAAGGGCATTTTGTGGTTTGATGTGAAACCTTAGCTAGTGTAGTACTCTAGTAGATTTTTCCAAGCGGTAAGTGTTGGAGCCAAAACTTCATTGCTATGCAATATGGAAGTAAAATCTAATATATGCTGCATTTTTCTTTGTTCCAAAATATTTTCAAGTCGATGCTAACTATAAGAAATAACAATGAGTGAGCAAAGTTTTCCTACATATTAAGTAATTTCACTGACTTTGCAGGATGCAGCAGCATTTTTGAATCAACAGCCACTGGCTGCACGGGAGTATGCTTCATGTACTATTATTCCAGTTGGTGCAGTTGTGATGGATGTCGCAAATGATGCTAAAGATTTTATTGATAAGGAAGTTAATGCTTTCTCTCGAAGTCCAGATAATAGCCTTTACATGCTTCCTGCAACTCCTCAGGTTTTTACAACATCAGAGATGTTATATATTGATTATCACATGGGTACATTTCTACTCTTAAAAGTCGATTATGAGGGAACCTAGTTTTTCTTTAAAAAATAATCTGGACATGATTTATGTTCTTTGTGCTTTAAGGTTGACACCTAGTAATTTCTTTTATTTTCACTGATTACTTGTTTGGTATGTAGCCTAATTTGTCTTTATTGATTGTTAATTGTTCATTCAAGTGAAATATTCATTTTTCTCTGTGAATTTCTAGTTTTGTTCATTCTCGTTCATCTGAGTTTTTTGATCTAAGACTTTACGATGCTGCTTTTATGGTTTGTTGCATATCTGGTTTGAAATGTCGAGCTAATATTTGTTGGGCTCTGACCCTAATACTTCTTTGGTGCTTGCTTTCTAATAAATTCTACCGGGCACTTCTGGAGTCCATGGGATCTAATGGATCTACAGGACCTGAAGCTATTTCTGCTGCAGAGAAGAATGCTGCTATATTAACAGCAAGAGCAGGTGCTAGGGATCCATCAGCAATACCATCTGTTTGTCGTGTATCTGCTGCCCTTCAGTATCATGCGGGTGAGTTATTATTCATCCAACTTTGGTACAGGCTTTGTTAGATTAGTGGATCAAGTCTCTTCTTAGGTAGCTATTGGGTCTTGTGTGGGGCTAGAAACTAAGATTGCAAAATGTCTCTAGTATGATTACCAAAGGGACTTGCCTTATAAATAGTTCTGTCCAGCTGGAAGAATAGCAAATAATCTGGTATGTCTTTTGGCATTGTTTTGCCAGTAAAAAATGGGGAATTCTTTGGCTTTATTATCCCAACTGATTTGATAAGTTACTGGTTACTTCTTTGAGGAAAAGCTAGGGTGATTGTAAATTTCCCGAAACTTTTGCCCTCATTCAAGAAAGATATACACTCATTGTCATTAACAAAAATTTTCTTGTTCAAAGCCCAGTAATTGTTGAGGGAATGCTAGTTCACCTCAAAGAGGTATTGAATGAATGATGAACTATATTGCCTATTCTAGGTGTTCTTCAAACCTTGGAAATGTTGCTTCTATGACATTCTATTCCCTTAATTGTGATGTCCAAAACTTGCTATCCAATAATTCAAATTTGGGAAAAAGTTACATAAGTAATTCGTTAATGCTTTTTATTTGTTCTATAACCATCAGGAGTTTAGCCTCTCCATTTATCAACGTTTAAACTTTAATAGTTGCAGATGGGGAGGATTTAAAAGAGTATTTATGCTTTCAATGTACCATAAAGCTTTTCTGTGTTCTATGCAGCCTGTTAGTGAGGATGATATTTAACATCACGTACTGTGTCCCTTACATTTGGGTTGATTTCTCTAATTCATGCTATTGGCTTGTAATATATCTCTAGGTTTGGAGGGTCAGATGCTGGTTTAGCGTCAATCCTAGAATCCCTGGACTTCTGTTTGAAACTTTGTGGTTCTGAAGCTAACATTCTAGAAGGCTTGGCAAAAGCGATTAATCTGGTCCATGTCGGGCAGGAGCTTGTTGAAAGTGGCTGTTCACTTTTAAAACTTGCTTACCATGCTCAACACGAATATGATAGGAAAAGCCAAATGCAGCCCTTGTTTGTTTTTGATGTGATCTTCTGATTATGCTGAATTTTATTTTCAGCTCAGTTTTCATAATTGATTTAAGTTGCTTCCCTCCTTAGTAATGGAAATTTGCCATTTATTGTCCACTTACTGGCTCTAACCCAACTATGAGTCATTGAGTCCTTGCTCTTTTGCATCTGGTGCTTAGTTAATAGTATTATGCCCTTGAAGTGTCATTCAGGGGATGCTTTCAGTCTGAAGTGTCAGAATCCTCCCCATTTCCATGCATAAAGATATCCAATTGTTAACATCAACAAGGATAGGTCAAAAGTTCTTAAAATCATAACTTATCATTTAGCTGGTTCATTTCTCTTCTCTGATGTATATGTGTGCTCAACTTAACATGCAAACAAAGTGGAGTGAATTCTTAATATTTGTTTATTATGCCTTGCAGGACAACAAATTACTGTTTGACTTTGGCCTCTGAGCAAGAGAAACTTGTCATGGAAAAATGGTTGCCTGAATTGAAAAATGCAGTTTTAAGTGCTCAAAAATGCCTGGAAGATTGCAAATATGCAAGGGGGTTGGTGAGTACATGCTGTCACTCGAAATCATTGTGATCATATTTAGAAATTTAAATTTGTGGGTTAGGCCTGCAACTGTACTTCAAAGAGCTGATCTGTGCCCTTATAGTTGAGGTCCTACTGAAATGTCAGGCTAGTTTTGAAATTAAGTCAGGAACTTAAACATTTGTTTAACCCTTGCCATAAGAAAAAGTGAAAAAGCTGTGGCAGAGTAGAATCAAATCCATCTTTCCTGAAATTGAATGGCATAGTAAGAAAACATCCCTTCAGTTGTGAGCCTTGTTCTACTTGTATTTCTCATTGCTTAATGATGCCTCAATATGTTTCGTTGTTTGCGTGTGCTGCATAAATCAGTTCATGTTTGTAGATAATTGTTATACTTAATTATTTTCTTTCTAACCTGTATACTTTTTTCGTCTCACCAACACGAGACTGCTGATACTATAATAACACAACCTACAAATTAATGTTACAAGTAGCTGCAGCAACTAATGTAATGATGACATTTGACAATAGTAAGTGACTTCGGTTTGATACAGTAAATTGAATGTCACTTGTATTTGTCAGTTAAGGTCTGTGTGCAATATATTTTTGTCAAAGAGACATCATGAGCATTGGGAAAGATTAGATGGATTAAATACAACTCTAGTTGTAGTCTTTGCTTGGCGTCAACTACCTTTAGTACGTTGCTTGTAATTGCCTATTATCCTATTAATTACCAAGAGTTTGAATTCAACATTGTTACTGCAGCTTGATGAGTGGTGGGAGCAACCGGCATCTACTGTTGTTAAGTGGGTGACTGTTGATGGGCAGAGCGTTTCTGCCTGGCATTGTCTCGTCAAGCAACTTCTTGCATTCTATGATGAAGAGCTTCTGTGAATCTGACTTTTCTGCCTTTATGAAATACTTGCTGAAGGTGTTCCTTGTTTGCACTTGCTTTGACCACTTGTCAATTTGCAAAATTACTTGGAATGTAGCTCATCACTACAAGAAGTAAGCAATTCACCGACGGTATGAAGAGCTTCTGTGAATCTGACTTTTCTGCCTTTATGAAATACTTGCTGAAGGTGTTCCTTGTTTGCACTTGCTTTGACCACTTGTCAATTTGCAAAATTACTTGGAATGTAGCTCATCACTACAAGAAGTAAGCAATTCACCGACGGAAAATGCCGTCGGTAAAATATCGATTTCCGTCGGTGAAAGTAAATACCGACGGAATTTGGTGCCCGAAACATTCGGTCGGTAATTGTCCCGAAGGTAAAAATACCGACCGAAATTTTCCGTCTCAATATAGCGACGGAATGTACGACGGAACTGTGGTGTCGGTATTTATATAATGACGGAATCCGCTAGTACGAGTCCGTCGGAGAAAGTTAGCGACGGTCATTTGGTCAGTCGGTGAGGCGAAGGTATATTCAACCACGTTTGCCGACGGATCTATCAAACCGTCGGTAAATGTTGTTCGTACCGACGGATAATTTTCCGTCGGTAAATGCGTATAATAATTTCTTTTTATTTTATTGTTATAGTTTTGTTGTTATAACAATGTTATATTACATATATACTTTAGTTATTTGACTTACGTTATATT
>JAOSBL010000008.1:13652689-13663546 GCA_027568915.1 Erythroxylum roraimae
GAGTATATGATTGCGTGGCTGCTGCGTTATTGGTGCTTTTGATCTCTTGATTAAGTTGTCTTGTGTGAGGTGTTTTTCGTGCAGCAGTATACGACCATCAGTTTTATATTCAGCAAGCAGTCCAATGGTGAAGGGGAGTTGATGTTGTTGCTGGATGATTTACGTTGATTGATGTTTGAAGCATAAAGCAGACTTTGTCATAGATCAGTCCACATTCTGTTGGTGCTGCAACTTGGTTTCTTGGTGACAAATTTCAGAACTGGAATTGCCACATTCTTGATTTTATTTGTCTTTGTTTTTGAAGTAGAAATAGTTTGAAAAATCCTCTGACGAGGTTAACACGAGTCGGTCGTGTTATTGGGCGTGAAAATCTTTCACGGGTAGTTAGGTTGTGGGTTAGTTACATAGATTGAGTCGTACGGGGTTGATCAATCTTTGTAATTTTTTTGTGAACTATAGTGAAAGAATTTAATCTGGGTGAGGGCCCCGCAGACGTAGGCAAAATGTGCCGAACTGCGTTACCAAACGTCGGTGTCTTTGGTATTCTGCTTTTGTGATTGTCGATTTAATTGTGCGGAAAATTAATTTTGGATAGCCAGCGAATTTGTTGACGATTTAATTATTTCAAGTATAATATTCAGACTTAGGCAATCTTTCAATGAAATTCAAGCTGAATAAAAGTAAGAATTCAGTTTTTTATAAGTAGCTACGAATCCAGAATGACCCCTAATTGTTAAGGTATGAAACGGGGAAATGACTTTCTGTCATAAACCAACATCAGCTCCCACAACTAAGCGATTTTTCCAACATAGTAAGTCTTTATTCCATATATATGATGATTTGAATTTCTTACATGTTTTTAGTTTTTGAATCAACGTGCCTATCATAGAATCAGCATCTCTACTCTTCATGATCTCCTGGAGTAACTCACTTTGCATCGAATACAACTCTCCACTTTCAACCCTTGATAACCCATCAACCATTGTATTCTCAGCCCCTTTCTTATACTTAATTTCAAAGTCAAATCCCAATAACTTTGGCAACCAATTTTGTTGAAATGGATAGTAATCTTCTGCTCTAACAAATATTTCAAACTCTTATAATATGTTTGCACCATAAACTTCCTACCAATTAAGTAGTGTGACCAAAGTCAAACCTCTACCACAAAGCACAACAATTCATTCTCGTAAGTGGATATATGAACATATTTTTCTAGTGAACTCTTACACATATATGCTAATGGATGGCCATCTTGTAGTAAAACAACACCTAATCCATTTTCAGATCATCTAACTCTACTACAATCTCCTTATCAAAATCAAGTAAAAGTAAGAACAAAAGCAGAAAGTAATGATGCTTGAGAGCATAAAAGCATCTTCAGTCTCCTTCTGCATTTAAAAGCATTTTTCTTCAATAATTTTGTCAAAGGTGTATTTACTTGATCATAAACCTTCTACAATATCCAATTAGATCCAAAAATCATCGAAGCTAGTTCAATGTTTTTATAATAGGTCATTATTGAACTACTACTTTCTTTCTTGGATCTGTAGATACTCCTTTAGATATAAAATGACCAAGATGCTCCACTTCATTAGCTCCAAATGAACACTTACTCTTATTAACAAAAAGTTACTACTCTTTTAAAACTTCCAACACTTGTTGAAGATAATACAAGTGTTGTTGGAAGAAGAACTATATAGTAGTATATTAAAAAGAATATTAGTATAGACTTACTTTAGTAAGGCTTGAATATAGAATTTATAAGGCTTTGGAATGTTGCTGGACCATTGGTTAAGCCAAAAGTATACCAATAACTCATGGTGTTTTTCGTGAGTTCTAGAAGTTATTTTGTGCACTCTCCTTAAACATCTGTATTTGATGATATCTAACCCTCAAATCCAACTTTGAAAAATAGTTAGCTCCTCTTAATTCATCTATAAATTCCTTAATGATTGGAATTAGATACTTTTCCTTCACAGTGCAACTATTAAAGCCTTATAAACAACACACATTCTTTATGAGTTATCCTTTTCTTTTCACCAATACAATCGATAATGAAAATGGGCTAACACTTTCTTGGATAATATTTTGCTTCAATATATCTTTCACCAATTCTTCAATAGCTCTTATTAAAGAAGGTAATCCTAATTCATTTTTACTAATGTAAAGAAGGTAATCCTAATTCATAAGTGACAATTAGGATTACCTTCTTTACATTAGAGTGGAAAATTCTAAGAAAAAACTCATCTTGATTAAATGCATGTCATACATGTGTTATCTTGTTCATTGGTTTCTTAGTTCTTAAAGTTATTACTCAATCGAACTTATGATCGTATCTAGGTTGTTGATTGATAAGAATATTTATAATACATGTTTCTATTTATTTACACTTAAGAGAAAACATCACCCAATGAATGTTTGTTGATGAACTGAATTTTATATCAAGGATCCATTTTTGTGTGGTAACATCGGTGATCCGAAACCAAGGTTTGTCTATTAAATTTTCAGATCCAATTATTTTTGTTAATTTCTGATTTTTGTTATTTCTAATTTCTTAAATTACGTGAACCAAACCCCCCCTATTTGTTTTAGTTTCAAACTCGCTAACCTTTATCGTTAAAAATTCCTTGTGAGAATGATCCCTACTTTCCACTACTACATGATTTTGTATTGACAGAAGTTGGTTTCTTTTTAAATTTGGTTGTAGGCGACAGCAGTACCACTTATCGATAGGGAGCATGCACTACACTAGATCATTAGTCACTCCAAGCTAGGACAAACTAATGCCTCACTCTATAAAGCACCATTACCATTTATACAATTTGAAGGAGCGCAATACCAGATGATTCACTGATCAAAAGCATGAGAAATATTTGGTTGTAGATATAATAGTGAACCAGATCCATGAATGCTTTTATGCTAAACAAATGCAACACTCTTTCTCGATCGATATGCAATGTAGATGGTGATTATAACATACCTTAGCTTTTTTTGCCTATGACATCTCATATGGTTATCTTACTTTATATGTTGTAGTGTGAATGCTCGACTAATAATCTAATACTCGTTGTAATGTTGTATTAGTTTAATCTATAGTAAATACATAATTCACTTTAAAAAAAAAAACAAGATACGTCTTGCAATATACTTTACACCAAGTAGAATAACTATATTTAACCAATCATTCAATTCATTTGCATTAAATATGGGCAAAGAAAATCCTGGTTGAAATAGTGTGTAACATAATTCATTTCTATTACAAAAATTATATTATCCTCTACCTAAATCTCTATTATAATCATATATGCATAGCTTGAAACTCTTTTCTTTCTATTTGAAATGACCCCTCTTTCTCTTCTTCACACATCTCTTTTACTTCTCTCGTTACTCTCTTTTTTAAAATAAAAAATGACGACTAAAGTTGTCAAAATTTGTTTTTAAAAATGAAAAAATGAAAAATTAATTACTCAATAATAAGGGTTCGACTAATTGATATCAGCTCTAGACGTCTTCTTAAAAGTTATATAAATTCTTTTAAATTTGTATAATCTCCCAAAGCACCTCTATCTGATTTTCTTATCAAAAGTCATGATCAAAATACTAAATAGTATTAAAAGGTGACAAAAATATAATATCACAAAAATTTTCATCAAATTCTCTTATTTGAGTTTAATATCAACTTTCTACTGTCTTCCTTTAAAATCTAGATATTTCTTTTTAACTTTTCAGTCTTCTTGAATAATCTCAACTTAATGTTCCTATTAAAAATTATGCTTAAGAAATGAATAATTTTAATTTTGATTACATATTAGAGTAACAAAGAGTAACAAGTGTTACTGCACCATAATCATACCATCTTAATCTTATCAAGGATTGAACATCAAACATAAATTATTTTATAAGCATAAAAAAATTCTCCAAACTTCAAATTCTATCAATATTCTAAAACATTATTTTCAAAAAATACTTCAAACTTTTAAGGTAAAAAAATTCACCTTAGCAACTTTTGCAATAATATAAAGTAAAATTTTTGAGGTCTTGTAATTAAGCTTTATTAATATAAACACAACTTCTAAACTATGCAAAACTTAAATAACACAAAGAAGTTGAATACCATATACTTAAATATATATGTTTCATTTTACATTTTATAACAATATAATTAATCTATATAGTAGTTTTAATTAAAAAATAGTTCCAAAAGTTATAACTGAATAAAAATATAAACCATAATTAGTATGATTTTAAGATTTTAACTGAGAAAATAATAAGGAAGATAATGAATTATAAAATAAATTATCATTGATTTACAAAACGAAAATAAATAAGCAATTTCATAGAAATATATAGTTAGAAGAAATTTTCAATTACATTATACCTTTATTATAATATAAATGCATTTCTAAAAAATATACAATTAAAATAATACAAGAAAAGGTGAGGCTCTCCTCAAAGTCTTTGGGCTGGTTGGTGTAGGTAATAGAGAAACCTGAATGTTAGACCAAATAAGGTTCTAACGTGTAGTTTTGATAATAACAAAATGTGTTATTGTTAATATTTTTATCCTTGGCCATGTTAGTAAAAATAAGGTTCTAACGTGTAGTTTTGATAATAACAAAATGTGTTATCGGTAATATTTTTATCTTTGGCCATGTTAGTAAGTTAACAAGTGCAATGTCAAATTTAATGAATGGATAAAGTTGAATTAATTTGATAATCAAAAGATATATTAAATGAGCAAAGTAGAACACATATGTAATTCAAAAAAGTTTCAAGGAAATTCAATTCAAGAACTAAGAACAATTAAGAATCAAACACCTCAAGATGTAACAAATAAATATAATATTTCTTGTTACCTTATCTCTATCATTTTAATGGATTAAGAGTTCAATAATTGGATTATCATTACACATAGGGCATTTGGATATATTTTGTTATGATCAAGAGGAAATGTGGGAAGGTTTGAAAGAAATTTCTCTTAATCATAAAAACACCTTTTGGGAAACTTTTAAAATAGTTATGAATTAATTTTTTATCAAAGAAAAGATTTTCTAATCGTTGAAAGAACTTAGAAGGTCAAAAACTTAAGTTTGGATGACTTAGCATGTGAATAGGTAATGTTAGACATTGTATATAGTTTAGACTTTTCAACGTTTGGACTTTATACATCGGTTGTATTGTTTTGGACTTTTCAATGTTTGTACTCTATACATCAGTTGTATTGTTTATAAACCAAAATAATATTCATTAAATAGCCAATGGCAGGGTTTGAAAATTACATAAAGGTTAGGTTCTATCTAGATGGGGATCCATTTAGCTGATACCACAATCAGTGATTGTCCGGCTAGCCTAATATATTAAAAAATTAGTAGTTGTAACGAGTAGATCGTGTATGTAATGATTATTTAAGTTAGTTATGGATATAAATAGACTAGAGATGAATTTTAGAAAGAACTTTTAATGTATTAGAGAGTTGCTAAGGGTCTTAGATAATATATTTGTTCATTACATAACAACGATGAATTTAATTTCATTGGTGTGAGCAAGAGAACAAAGTTTGGAGTTGTATGGTTGTACAATTGTTACAACTAGAAAAATTTCTTGAGATACACTTTGTGAGGGCTCCTCTTGATCTTGGACAATATTTGTAAAAGATTTCTCAACACCTGTGATAAAGCAAGATGTTTACAAGAGTTTTTCTTGGCTTATGGCAAAGAAGATGATACATTGAGAGTTCTTATTTACTTATCAGAAGAAGAAGAAGATATTTAATTTCTAAGTAGACTTAAGCCAAAGGTTGGCTAAATCATTATAAATTAGTTTTGTCTTTTTTTCCATTACTTTCTTTTATTATTGTTGTGTTTGTTTTATGATTATTTTATATGAATTTACTATACTCATTAATTAGAGTAGAGAATTCATTCAATTTTCAAATATGTCAAAAAGTGAGTGCACATAATTTTCTCCTCTACACTACAAAAAAACTGTCTAGTAGCGACGGAATATTACCGACGAAATTGTGCCCGTATGAAATTAGCGACGGAAAATCCAATACTGTCGGTACAGTCGCATAATATAGTGACGGTCCAAATATCCGTTGCCATATTTTGAGGGAAAGTTTTCCGGCAAAATTGAGCGACAAAATATTACCGACGTAACATTAACCGTCGGTATATTGCTACGGAATTATATTATCGGTCGGTACAATTGCCATGGAAAGGGAAGATTTGGCGACGGAAACATAAGTCCGTCAGCACATAAGTCGTGAAAATTTGAAATTTGTGACGGAACGATATAAATTAAATTGAGTACCTAGTTTTAATCTCCAACTCGCGAAATAATTTACCTAAAATAAATAGGTTGATGACTATTATGTGTAATCAAAATTTAATCCAATGCATATCTAAAAGATTGAAGTTGTGGATTCCTCCATTATTAAAAAACATCAAATTTTAATTATATAATTAATATATAACATAAATGTTATTAAAAATAATCCCATAAGTTACCATTGAAATAATAACATTACTATTAAACATAAGTAGTACATTAATTATGATTTTATCAACATAAATAGGAAAATAACAATGAAAGAAATGAATGATGTGGTTTTAATCGTAACCAAATGGGTAACGAAGGTTAGGTATAAATATTAAAGGCTTAATTATCAAAAAATCGAAATTTACTCAACTTTACAATAATAACTTGAACTTTAAAAAGATACTCTACCTTTTAATTTTTAGCAAAACTAGTTAGATGTTAAGTTTTTTGCTAATATGACCAAATCATATTAGTACTTTTTGTCATATATATTATATTTGTGTCACGTATGAATTTTATTATTTAATAAATTAAAAATATTTAAAACTTGTATAATTATGTGATTTGCTTAGTATAATGCGTTTATTAAGGGTTTTGTAATAGACATCAAATTGTTATTCAGACATATAAGTGTCCTGTTTCAAAATTCTGAAAATTGCTTAAGATTTTCATCTTTTTAGCTTCTTCTTTTTTTTTAGAGTCCAGAAAGAATTCAAAATATTGCATTTGATCTTTAAGATTTTCGCTTCCTATAATTTCCTTATTCTTTTCAGAATTCTTACATGTTAACGTAGAAAGCTGGAGATTTTTGGTTTCTGTATCAACCATTGAAGAACAACATGGAAGCCTTAAATTTTTTTATTAAGATGAACATATTATATAAAAATTATAAATTCTGACAAACTTATGTCATTTTTCGGAGTTGATTATATTTCCGTATAATGTGATCTAAATAATATGTAACTTTTATGTAAATATGTATATATTTTAAGTTACTAGTCTTGATAATTTTACTGATTTTTTGGTAAGCTATTTAAATAGTAGTCCCATTATCACCAAAACAAGAAGTCTCTTGCTTGGCAACACGGATTCTCAAGGAAAAAGATCTTCAATCTTAGATTAGCGGAGAGCAGACAAGCTTCTATTATGCCCGTGAACATCAAAATGGCCCCATACGACTGTCATGACATTTCGTGTCGTCCATGACGAATGTCTCTTTTTCACTTGTCACCAGCTACTGCTTCAACATACATTTCTTTTTAGTGAAAGAAGAATTGAAAGGTTAATGTCTATCCAGTAGTTCACATGCAGCTCTGCCTCAGATGGCAGAATTCGTCCGTGATGTGACTTTTGGTGGCTTCTACATCGTCAAATTGAGATCCTGAGCCGATACCAATTCTCACGTGACTAAAGTTGATAATTAAGGAGTGAATATGACAGCAATAACCAAACCAAGCAATTAGACAACATTCTTATAGAATTGGTTGCTACTGCCTAAGAGATGTATACTTACGAAAAAAAAATAAAGATGTACTACGTACATGGAATATTTTATGGCCACTCTGCATGTCTCGTGAACCAACAGGGAAACAACTATCCCTATTTGGCGAACTAAAGAACAAACCTAATAAATGGAAATGAACAAAAAGGCAGCCCAAGGGTATGCTTTGGAGCCTTTGCTTATCTACCCTCTATCTTCAAATCACCTTCCTCTTGTGCCGTTTGGTGGTAGGCAATAGCCCCACAATCAGTGCTACCATCTAGTTTCAGTTGACTGGCTTTTGCATGAATCTCATAAAAGAGGTCTGGTGGGGCATAAGAGTTTTAAGCTTTAGAAAGCTTAAAAGGGCATCTTATACAGATTTACAGTAGCAGGTGAGACTTCAGAGAGAGAGAGAGAGAGAGCAGAAAAAGAGAACAAGAATCAAGATGCCTTGGTTTTTCATACTATTCCTTCTCAGTTCCAGATTTTATAATGAATCAGAGGCCAGACATGTAAAAGAACTTCCATCTTCCGTTGTTGTTGGCACTGTCTACTGCGACACTTGCTTCCAGCAGGATTTCTCGAAAAGCAGTCACTTCATTTCAGGTTCCTGAAGAGCTTCCTCGATTCTCTGCTTGTTTAATATCTGTGATTAATAACTTTTGTAGGTTTTTTTTTTCTATATAGGTGCTTCTGTGGCAGTTGAGTGCAATGATGGTAGTTTGGGACCAAATTTTCATCAAGAAGTTAAAACAAATGAACGTGGAGAGTTCAGAGTTCATTTGCCTTACTCAATTGGCAAACATGTAAGCAAAATCAAGACATGCTCGGTGAAGTTGCTAAGAAGCAGTGAACCATATTGCTCCGTGGCATCAAAAGCAATATCATCATCACTCCATCCAAAGTCAAGGAAGGAAGGAACGCACATCTTCTCAGCTGGTTTCTTTTCTTTCAAGCCCCAAAAACAACCAATCTTATGCAACCAGAAACCAAGCATCCAAAACTCCGTGCCGTTTCATGCCAAGAAAACATCACTACCCAAATTGCCAGAAAATCCTAGCTTCCCACCTCCACTTAAAGACCCAACAACACCTGAATTCCCCACTCTTCCTAATCTTCCGCTAATTCCACTTCCGCAATTACCACCATTGCCGCAACTCCCCCCTTTACCATCTCGTCCAGGACTACCCAACATGCCATCATTTCCAGGCACACCATTGCAGACAAAACCTACTAATGGTGAGGCACCAAGGACTAAGAAATTATCTAATAATGATGACAAAATAGTGAAACCTCAGGCCGTTTTTCCAACACCACCATTACTTCCACCAAACCCTTTTCAGCCACCTCCACTAATTCCAAATCCATTTCAGCCACCACCGTTGTTTCCTCCATTACTTCCCCCGAACCCTCTTCAGCCTCCGCCGTCGCCGTTGATTCCTTTTCTGCCAATTCCCGGCCTGACACCTCCAGCACCGCCACCTTCCTTGCCGTTTTTACCTTTCCCTCCGTTACCAAGATTTCCTCCATCACCTGGGATACCTCCAGCTTCTTCAACTCCTCAGAAAAGTTCTCCTTAGACTTTAATTAGCTATCTTTCGTTAATGTGCAACTCTTGAATAATGATATGCATGATAACTAGGCAAAAATTTTCTTCTCTCTTTATTTTTTTCCTGTTCAATAATTTCTATTATCTAATAATCCTTGTATATTGTTGTTAGCATGGAGTTACATGTTTATATGGTGTGTTAGCACATAGTCAATGTGCTTGGAATAAGAAATCATATATTTTAAATGCTTCGTGTATGGATAAAAAATATTTTTTTATTGTTAATATAGTTTTTATTCTTTAAATGCATACTAATTAACTTTTAAAATAAAATTTTAAACTCATACAATAATCATAAATTATCTTTTTTGTAATCCACTTAATAAATCAAAATTAAAACTAAATTAAATCCAAATAATAATTCATGAGTCCCATTGAAAGATTAAAAAAAGTTTTAATTCTTGGAAAATTTTTAAAAAATCATCCTACTTGGAGATTATTTATATAAAAAAATATCTCTAATCAACTAATCACCCTTAAAAAAAGAGCAAAATAAACAAATTTACAACCACTAATTATGTACATGATAAAAAGTCAAAGTCAACATACCCAATATACAAGCTCCCCATTTTGCGGGAGTCTGGAGATGGTCATAATGTACGCAGTCTTCTCTTTGTATTTTTATAAAAAGGCTGCTTCAAATGTGCAACTTTATCAATTACTCCAAGACTCAATTACATACGTGATAATAAAGTAAATATTGATATAGAATTGTACATGTGTATCTATAAAAACCACGTAATTGTAAATATAAAAAAAGTGTACTAATTGAAAATGCCTAAGTTGGTGTAGCAATTAGAAAAAAGAGTCTCTAACTTTCATATGTTTTACAGGCTTCTCTTTTTAATAAAAATACATATATTGAAAAGGTAATAATGCCATGTACTCATTTCTTGCTTTCTCTCTTTCTCTCTTTTTATTTTTTTCTCTCTTTTCATGCCAATTTTGTGTTGATCTCATCTTATTTCAAGTTTTCGGTTATAGTTTTAATATGGCTGACTAGAGAAGCAATAGAGAAAGAGAAAAATCAACCACTTGAAAAGTGCAATAACCCAGGTTGAGATGAAGGTGAAGGTGTGAGAAAAAGATGATTGTTTGATCTTAATGAAGTTCCTCCTGATTCTGATCTTAGTCCAAACACAATAATAAAAGAAGAAGATTGAGATGATTTTTTAGGTACTCTCTCAACTGGAAAACAACGTTTCAACTTTCAACAAAGAGCAACTGCTGGATCCCGTTCCCGAAGCCCGGCCAAACAGTGCTGAACCCCGTTCTCGGAGCCCAACTATACAAAAGAATTACCGGAGACCGTTGGGCCCTTGTCCCGACTCCCAAAGCCGAACCCTGGGTGACCCGTCGGGACAGATAAGAAATAAATCGCGGAAGCAATTAAAGTCATCACACTATAGCCATCGAAGCATATTCATTCACAAAAGAAAATTCA
>JAOSBL010000008.1:13672630-13683343 GCA_027568915.1 Erythroxylum roraimae
ACACTCTCCATTCTCTCTCTCGTTCTCCTCTCTGATGGCTCTCTTTGGCCGGCTACAACACCGCACGCCCTCCTCTCCAGTCTCCACACATCGCCACTCACGGACTCACCACGATCGAACCATTTTCAGGCTCTACCATACGCCCACCACCGTCCACCATCTGCTCTCCACCATAGTCCACCGTCCATTGTCCACCGCTGCCTGCCACCACCGCTTCTAGAGTTGACAGCGCCGGATCTGGAAAAGATCCAAATTCATACCTGACCTTAGTCACCCGACCTGAAATTCTGAACCACCACATATGTTGAGAATTTTTTGGGTTTGTTTTTAATTGTTTTTTTATGCTTAATTGCATTTGTGAATTGTGATTGTGAATGGGTTGGATTGTTGGAAGTTGGAAGTTGGAACTTGGAACTTGGAAATAAATTTTGTGGATTTGTGATTTGTGTTAGGTTGGAAATTTGGAATTGGATATTTTGAATGGAGTTAAATGAATGATGATTGATGCATGTTTTTAATTTAAATGGAATTAGATGTTTTGAATGGAGTTGATGATGTTGGTTATAAATCATGATTTGGTTTATTCGACTATGCATGAATTGAGATTTTTAATTTTAAACATGCCATACCATTTGCATTTGTAACTTGTAAATAATGATAAACTATCATCAATTCATCATACAAAAGAAACATGACTTTTAGGCATTGCAAGAGTAATTATGAATATGATTCTTTCCAATCCATGTATTAGAAATTTATATAATTAAAATGAATACATTTTAATAATTTCTTCTATTTATGTTAATGAAACCTAACTAAAATTTCCTTCATTTTCTTTAATAAAGAATTAAGATAAAGAATTGATAATAATTTTCCTCAATTTCAAGTATTAAATTTAAAGCATTGCCTAAAGAAGTGCTTGAAGTTTTGACATTCAATTTGTCTTTTCCTTGGAGGACTAGTAAATTATATAAAATAATGGTTGCATTCTTTCACTTATAGAAAAGAATATCTTATAATTTATACACTATCTTTTAATAAACTAAACTCCTTGTTACTTGTATATATTATACAAGATATCTCAACTTCTTTATTAATTTCCAAAATCAAATCTAAATAAATTCAATACCTTGGAATATAGTCAAGCTCCATCTTTTTTTTTTCTTCTGATTGTTGATATTAAACTTGAGCTTCTATAAGATGTCATTAAAATGATTAAGTCAATTCATAGGCTTGTGAATTAGGCAAAACTTAATGCTATCAATTGAAAAATCATGCATCTATCAATTCTTTCATTGTTATGAGAATTCATTGCCATGAGAAATTGATACGTGTTTCTTCATTGAATTGTATGTCATTAAAGTATGGTGAAGCTTAAAATTCAACCTACCATGCATGTAGTTTAATCACAAGTTAATATATCTTGTTACTTCAATCATATGTGATAGAACTAATTTCCTTTTACAACTTACAAAGTCCTGCTAGCAAGTGTGTGGTTTATTTATTAGCTACAAGTTTCACTTTTTTACATATGAATGTATCCTCTATGCCCACAAATATTTTTCCAATTAATAAACACAAACATATGCTCTCATTATCAAGAAACCAAGTCCTACCTTAGCTAGTAATATTTATTTATAAATGTTCATCTAGGGAGGTAATCATCAAAATGAGTTATATTACATATGATGGACCTGTGTATTGTGAAATTGTGTATGTTGAAAAATTGAATTGTTGGTTTCTGACTTATTGATGAATTGTGTTAGATACAATTGGATTATTTTGGATAAAATTGAATTGTGATGATTTTGATATATGTCTTCATTTATTGTTACAAATTAATGGAAGGAAGTTCAAATACTTTTGATCAAACTGCTTCAAGAAGATACAATGATCTAGCTTGGGCTCACACTGCATTAGTCCCGAGAATGAAGAACCATACAATTTGCTTATTTTGTAATAAACATTTGAAAGGTGGAGAAATCAGCCCTAATTGGTCTGCCTCAGCAAATGTAAAAAATGGACCGTTGTTTGGCTGACCCTCTTCTTCCCATTCGGGTTGGGTTGACCCTGATTGAAGAAGCATTTAGTTGGGGTTAAAGAAGATGTAGAACTATGTAAAAAAGTAAGTCATGATGTAAAGTGGCAAATGAAAACATTGCTTGAAAAATGTCAACATGAGAAAGATAGAAGGGAAAGGTTGAATTTTGAAATTGGTAATGGAAGTTCATTTCCTGGTTTTCATAGCGATTGTGGAAATTTTGAAAATGGTAGTGGTAGTATTCCATCCCAGGCCTAGGAAGAAGTGAACGATACACCTGGACCTAATGTGAGGAAAAGAAGAAGGCAGGTGAGTAGTTTTTTTGCACCACGAACAACTCCTGGATCCCAACCTTCAATTCGTAATGTAATGCAATCAAGAGATACGGCTCACAATGTTGATATGGCAATAGCTAGATGGAAGTATGATAGAAGTTCATCATTCAATGCTTTTCAGTCTTATTATTATCAACTTATGGTGGATGCAATAGTCTTTTATGGTCTAGGATACAAAGCTCCTTCGATTGATGACCTAAGAGGTAAACTTTTGAGTTGCTAAGTTATTGAAATTAAAAGTTATTTAGCTAAAAAAAAAGAGTGAATTGGGTTATTTTTGAGTGCTCAATCGTGTGTGATGGTTGGATAAATAAGAGATAAGAGCCTATTGTTAATTTTTTTTGGTTTATTCTGCAAATGGCTCAATATTTTTAAGTCTATTAATACATATGGCCTTAATAGAAATATTGATACTTTATTTGAGATATTTGATGAAGTTGTGAATGAAGTGGGGCCAGAAAACATTGTTTAATTCATTACTGATAATGATTCCATTTATAAAGTGGTAAGAAGAAGGTTACAGAATAGGTATAATTCTTTTTTTGGACTCCTTGTCCTACACATTGCATTAACCTAATGCTAGAGAGTGTAGCAGATCCTAAGAATTTTCTTATTATTGATGAGACCATGCAGAAAGCTAAAAAGATGACCAAGTTTATCTATAATCGTGCATGGGTGTTAAATTTAATGAGAAAGGAATTTACCAATGATAGGAATTTGTGTTGTCCTGGTGTGACAAGATTTGCAACAAATTTTAAATCAAAAAAGAATTAAAACAAATGTTTACAAGTGATAAGTGGATTGCATCTCAGCATGCTAGGTCTAAAGCTAGATTGGAGGTTTTTAGCATTATACTGGAAGATAGAGAATTTTGGTCTCAATGTCAATTTGTTATCCGAGTTGGCGAGCATTTAGTGAGGGTACTTTGATTGGCTAATAGTGAAGAAAAGCCAACAATAGGTTTGATATCATGGAAAGGGAAAAGGAAGCAATCAAGGCCAATCTGAAATATAGGTCTTCTTTGTATACACCGTATCTCGTAATCATCAATTAGAGATGGGAAAGCTTCTTCTTTGTTTGTAGCTAGGGCATTTTTGAATCCTAGTGTATATTTCAGACTGAATTTTACAAACAAACAAAAAGCTGAAGTTAGTAGAGGAATGTTATTCACTATTACAACAATTGTTGGCCACAAAATGATACAAGATCTCTTAAGCTTACAAATTGAGCTTTATAAGCAATCTTTTGGAGATTTTGGATTGCCGATTGTTATTCGACAAAGAGCAAAACTTTCTCCAAGTATTGGTTGTTTCCTTTTTCTTATTTTTTGAAAATTAATTATCACTTTATTTTGTTTGTAACGTTACTTTTGGTATCTTACGACTTATAGTTTCTTGAGGGGATCAATTCGAAAGTGGTGTTCCAAAATTGCAAAGGTTTGCAATTCGGATTTTAAGTCAATATGTAAATACAACAGGTTGTGAAGAAAATGGAGCATATTTGAATTCATTCATTCCAACAAAAGGAATAGATTAGAGCACAATAGATTGAATGCCTTGGTATTCGTTCGTTACAATTTAAAGCTTCAGGAAAGGTTTTTAATTTATTTTTTAATAATTTTCTAATAATTAACTTTTTTTTACTGGGCGATCTTTTAGCAGATTGGGTTTCTGAGAAACCTGATTTGATAGATGTGAATGACTTGGAAGATGATCTTCGTTAGGAAAGCATTGACATGTCATTAATGATGATGATTTTATACCAAATGATAATTGGGGTCAGTATAGTTATAGCAGGTATCCTCCCTTAGACAATTGAATGAAGTTTTAGGTTTTTGTTTTTCCTCTTCTTTAAATTTTACTTATATTTGATGTATATGTTAAATTTTATATATGTAATATAATTGTAAATGTTTTTGTTACAAGCTTCACTTCTTCTTGGTTGACTCCTCATTACAAACTCTTGTCGTAAATTGTAATAGTTTGAGAGTTGAGGATATTTATTTTTCTTTTTTATTGGATGTTTTGATGTAATTATTATTTATTTTATGATGAAATAATAATAATTTAAATACTTTATATTGTTCTTAATCTTATATTTGCATGATAATAATTGTCTTTTTTCATATTAATTGTATTTATTATTTATATGTGAAATATTTGAAAATATTGTTATTTCATATTAATTGTGATTATTATTTATTATTATAATTTTTTGAAACATGGTTAATATAAACTTATAAACTATACATTACAACTGTATAATATGACAACGGACTATTTTGCAATTTCTAAAAAAATTAAGGGACTATTTCATAAATTTAAAAAATTACCGAAAACGATACCCGGTATTGACCGATACTAGTACAGTACCATACCAGAATCAAATCCAATACTAGGTCCGGTACGGTATTCGCAACATTAATTACGTTATTCGCAACATTGATTACCATATATAATTATATTAATTAAAATATAATTAAAAATTACAATATAGTAAAAAATAGAAATCAATATTAAATATTAAAATCAAATTTATAAAAATCAAATTTCATATTATTGACAATGATTCTAATTTTAAAAATAAATTTAGATAATCATTTAAAAAAATTATAAAATTATAAATACAAAATTAATTAATATTACATAGATTTATACTTTTTATTTTTCTCATTTTAAATATATGATTTGACAATTTATGTAATGCCACAAAACTCTATTTATTATATATAAATTTTATAAAATTTCTATATTACATAAAAAAAATTTCAAAGACATTAAAGCAACTCATTTATTATTCATATTCTTGCAGAGAATGCAGATAAGTTTTATGATATAATGGGATAATGGCAAATGAAACAATGGCATAATTATAAAGGATGAAAGGGAGGGGAGGGTAAGTGTAAACCTGCAACTGATAATAAGTTCTAACCAAATAATAGAAGATAAGTTTAATTAAAAATTAGATTAAATTTAAATGAATGAGTTTGTGTCCTACTTAATGATAAAATTTTAAAATATTAAGTTAAAATCGAACGTGACACTTAATTAATAAATCTTTAATTTTATTAAAAATTTCATCAATTTAATATTAAATTTAAATATTTTTAAAACATTATGGATTTTTCTAAATTCTCTGTAATTTGTATTTAATATAAACGTACTTTTTATTGATAGATTAAATTACTATTTACTAATATCGAAATAGGGCCCAGGCCCAAGAACTGAATTGCTTGGTAAACATTTAAACACATAAATCGTGAGATAGGCCCGTACAAGTAATACTAGGCTTTAAAATATAATTGCTCAGTGAATTGGACTTTCCCATAATACCCCAAAGTCAAGTCCAACCCAATTTATTTCTTAATAATACTATTCTGCTTACACATTTGGTTAGGTTTTCCTCCTATCTGTCCTTATAAAACCCTAACTTGGAGCCGCGTAGCTCAGTCCGTGCCTCTCTCATTCTCCTTCTCGTCGTCTGTGTTCCGATTAATTCATCCATGGTAAGCTTTATGATTCTTGGTGGATCCCATTTACGATATTTAAAGATTAAGTGCTCATTCATTTGCATTTTGTTTCCCGTTCTATGCTGTACTTTCTACTGGTTCTTTGTAATATTTAGTAGAGCTTCGTTATTTCTATTTTACATGTTATTATAGGCTTTGTGTCACCGGGTGTTATGTAAAATAAGAGTCTTTTTCACAATCAAATGCTATCTTGATGTAGCTGCTTCGAGTGTGAGGCTTAGTATTGTGGCACTGAATTGTTGAATGGTTTGCTCATATCTGGATGTTTTATGATTCTTGATTAACGATTCTCTATTGCAACTTTAAATTTATTAATTTCTACATTTTTTTTTAAATTTATGTGGCTTTATGTGTATGATAGGCACCCAAACGACCTGTTGGAAAGGCCCCTGTGGCAACGAAGAAGAAACCTGTAAGCATTACTTAACCTCATTTCCTCCTATAAAATTAGTAACCCCACGTAATTTCCCTGTCAGTGTTCTGTAGATCCTGAAACTACTGTCTTGCACTTTTGACGAATTTTTATCTTCGTTTTGTGCAAACTACAATTTAGGAAAAGGTTGTCAACCCTTTGTTCGAGAAGCGACCAAAACAGTTTGGAATTGGTGGTGCTTTACCACCAAAAAAGGATTTGACCAGGTTTGTTAAGTGGCCACATGTTGTTCGTATCCAAAGACAAAGGAGGATCTTGAAACAGAGATTGAAGGTTCCACCTGCTGTTAATCAGTTCACTAAAACACTTGACAAAAACCTTGGTAAGATCCAACAGATATATAGCTCTGTATTGCTTTGAAATGTTCTGCATGTTGGTTGTTGTATGAGTATTTGTTTTGCCAATGGCTGGATAGTTGAAGTAGCCATTTAGATTACAAACTTCTACTTTAAAAGGATATTAATTATTTTGGTAATCAGATCATAAACTATTTTTTATTTATTGTTTGTCACAGCTACACAGCTGTTCAAGTTGTTGCTCAAGTATAGACCCGAGGACAAGGCTGCTAAGAAAGAGAGGCTTTTGAAAAAGGCTCAAGCTGAAGTTGAGGGCAAACCCGTGGAGTCTAAGAAGCCAATTGTTGTTAAATATGGGCTTAATCATGTCACCTACCTCATTGAACAGGTATAGACAATAATTGGTTGTGCTTATCTTTTATTTTAGTTGTGGCACTTCTCATCGTTGTTCATCGGTTTATAGCTTGTGTGGTTTTCATCCAATGTATGCAGAACAAGGCCCAGTTGGTGGTTATTGCTCATGATGTTGATCCAATTGAGCTTGTTGTCTGGTTGCCTGCCTTGTGCCGGAAAATGGAGGTGCCTTATGCAATTGTGAAGGGGAAATCACGACTTGGAGCGGTAATTATCTCATCTTTTGCTATTTCGATGTTTTACTTTTTAGCTGTTTGGGAATCAGCTCTTTGATGTGTTCTTTAATGCTGCTGTGATTAATAACAGATTGTACACAAGAAAACAGCTGCAGCTTTGTGTCTCACATCAGTGAAGAATGAAGACAAGTTGGAGTTCAGTAAGATTTTAGAGGCAGTCAAGGTAATTATTCAATGGTTTTGATGAAGCATATGAATTTTACCACTAGAATGACATTCCAGTTCAGGTATAATTTGTTTGTCGGGGATTTATATCTTTGGGTTTACAAGCCAGCAATTCTGAGCCCGAGAGTATTATCCTTAATTCTTTCCGGAACAATGTTTTCTAATTGTGCTTTCTTTTTCAACTAATCAATATTTTGTTCAACTAATCCTAGGCCAACTTTAACGACAAGTTTGATGAGCACCGCAAGAAGTGGGGTGGTGGCATCATGGGATCCAAGTCTCAGGCCAAGACCAAAGCTAAGGAGAAACTCTTAGCAAAGGAAGCAGCACAGAGAATGTCTTAAGAATCTAAGCGAGTTTACAAAGAGCCCCCGAAGATGGATTTGCCATTGTTTTATCTTTTTAATCGTTGTTTGGACAAGTTTTGCAGTGATTATGTAGCCGAGACATCTACCCATGTTGTTGCTAGAATTCGTGGATAATTAAATCTATAGCTTTTTATTTTGCTAAATCTAGCTTCATACATATGCTTGGATGTTTTTGACCTGATCTATATTATCTTCTCGTTGCCTATCTATAGAAGGAAGTGTCTTAAATGATCGAACTTCTCTGGATTGTTGTTACTTGGTGGAACTACTTGGAAGATTCTAGTATGATCCATGCTCCGACTCGAATAATTGGAAACAATTTGTATATGTTTTTATGTCAGCCTGTAGTATCTGGTCATCTTAATCTGAAACGTTGATTGATTTCATTCTTATCCTGCTTGACAAAGCTTGTGCGTTCGCAGATGTCAATACTTAATTAATTGAAGAACTAGATCGGACGTGGTAAGAAAAGGGTTGAAATTTAGTAAGGAAAAGGGGTTTAATAAGATTTAAATTTTGGTAACAAAAGAAGTTTAAAATAAGAAAAGAGGTCTAAATTTTAGTTTTAAAAAAAGAGATTTAAAATTTGGTAAGAAAAGAAGTTTAAACATTGATAAGAAAATCAAATGTAGGGTTTAAAGGTTTATTAAATTAAGGAGTAAAAATTATAAAAATAAATAAAATTTAAATTTAATATATAATCAAATAATAATAAATTAATAATTCTAAATAAATTAAATCTAACATAAACATAAGATGCATAAATTATCAAAATAAAAAAATATAGCATAAAATTAAAATACTTTATTAAATAAAAATTAAAATATTAACATATATTAATATAAAATTTAATAATAATAAATTAAATCTAATCTAAAGTAAACATTTGGTAGAATTGGCCATTATAAACTTTGTTTCTTCAAGCTTAAGACGGATGACATATGCAAACCTTCTTTATGCTCAACCACAGTAGGGGGCCTCCTCTGTGACAATTCGGGCAATTGGCTTGGAGGCTTCGTACACAATCTCGGCTGGTGTTTTCCGGTGTCCGCGGAACTCTGAGGTGCGTTTACAGGGCTCACGCTAGTGTAAAACCTCGGTTATCGCCGAATCCAACTCGAAGTGGACTCGATTGCGATGATCAATCTCCTTTCTTCTTCGGCGAGACAATCAATGATATTGAATCTCATAGTTCAAGGAATTAATGAACTGTTAGCTCGGAACTGGATTGTTGTCCCTCGGCATATTTATAGAGAGCGTAACAGGTGTGCTGACTAGCTAGCGAACTATGCGGAGCAGTTTGCGATAGGCCCTGCTTATCTAGATACTACACTCATTGGGTGCCAATTTATCCTTCTAGAGGATATGTCAGGACTTTGTCTCCCTTGACTCATTTTGTAATTTGTTTTCTTCCCTCTTATCAAAAAAAAAAAGGGGGAAACTAAAAGTGAAGAACATCCTAGTTTCCATCGACATTAAGGCAGTATAAAAGTGATGTCAGTGTAAAATATCTTTTTGGTAAAACTTTGAAGGAAAAGGACACGTGCATTAATTAACTCCAAATACAAAAGAAGTTTCTCTCAACTTATAGATTATCGTATTGTATTGGATGAAAAATGGTACTGTAATCTATAATAAAATAAAACACCGTTACCAACTAGATGGAATTGTAAATTTTATAAAGTATATGACTAAATTAAAAAGCATGCAGCATGTCCCTCCTTTCCCTCTCTCCTCGTTCATCTCTCTCGCTGACTTACTCTCAGCCTCACTCCCTCTCACAACACAGGTCACAAACTCCATCTCCGTCATCGTTACCATGCTAAGTTGCCACTCTTACGCTGCGTTTGGTTAGCGTCCTCAGAAGTGAGGACGGAGGACAAGGACATAAAAGTTCTGTCCTGCGTAGTGTTTGCTTGCTGTCCTCGCCCATTTTTGTTCTGTCTTTAGAGGACGAGGACAGAAATTTTTGTTCCTTTCAAAACTGAGATACAAAAATTCTTGTCCTAAGGACAAGAAATGGAAATGACTAAAATAACCCTTTCATTACAGACGAAACCTTTGCAAATCTGTGTCCTCGCTCTCCTTCTTCCCTCTCTGCTTCGTCTCCCCAGTGAAAGGTATGAAAAATACTCTCCTTCTTTTCTCTGCTTCGTCTCTGCAGTGAAAGGTAAAGTATTTGTTTTTTCTGTTGACGAGAGGAGATTGGGGAAACTTTGCTTATTTTTCACTTTGTCTACCTCCAGATTGTCTTCTCCAGAAACGCACTCTCCCTTCAACCAACCCAACGTCCGACTATCTCTCCTCTCTTCTCGGTAAGACTCTTTCATCCCATCGATTTTGTTTTTCTAAGGTATGGGTAATGGGTTTCCGATGGCTTGGAGTTTTGGTTATGGAGTTAATGTCTGTGTGTTGTTGATGGGTGTCGATGAAGGGGTAAGCCAAAAATGAAAATTTGCTTACACCAGTACAGCTATAGGTTAACGCATTCTCCATCAAACGCTAGAATAGAAATATAGGTTAACGCATTCTCCACTCTACCCATTGTTTCAGCCATCCGTCATCTAGCTTCGTTGATCTGATACCCAATGTTTAGCATTTTTATCAGTTACGAAATCAGTCACACTTGATTAAGAAGTAGAATTAGGAAGGAAGAAGAATAACACAAGGAAATCCCTCGCAACAAATTAGAGAGAAAAGATGATAGGGATAGAGAATAACAACTTTTAGAAAGAAAAGATGAACTTCTTGCCCTCTTCAGAGCCTATCTTTTCCCTCCCCAGATCTTATCCATATGAGTATAGATACACTACTGAGAAAGGGGTTAATTTCTATGTGAAAAGCACCAAATTTGAGCAGGATTATCCACTGGATAGCCAGCAGAGGGCAGCATTGG
>JAOSBL010000008.1:13688689-13712263 GCA_027568915.1 Erythroxylum roraimae
TGACGAGAACGGACTGCTCACGCTGGCGGGCTATGGAGAGCGTGGACCGGGCTGGAGCCCGTCGTACTTGTTGGGCTTAGGGTCTGCTGTATAGGGGATGGACCAATCGATCCGCGGGTTGTCCTGAATGGATCCGGGCCTAGCACGGTCGGCCCGACCAATAATATATTTAATTAATTATAAAAATAACATTGATTTTTATAAACGCATATTTATTAATTTGAAATATAACCTTTATTCAACATGTATTTTTAATTGTTATTATCTCAAAATTAATATCTATTTAATAAATATTCATAAATTCAAAAGTTACTTTTATTAGATTTTTAATATATTAAATTAAAAGTAAAAATAATGATTTTAAGAAAATTTAATAAAACTTGGTTATGATTTAAAAGTTTTGTGAGATTTTTCTTTATTTAATCAAAATAAAATTTCATTTTTAAATATTATTAAGATAATAATTAGTGAACACGTGACAATACCATATTATACTTACTTTGTTAATGAAATAAAAAAGCCTTAAACCTACGATATTATTATTGCAAATATATGATTATTACATATACCTGCGCAAATTACAAACTCTATTTTATTAACCTTGAAAAAGAATAATTAATAATTAAAGCAATACTTAGTTACACTTTACTTTAGAAAAGGTTTCAAAAGTTGAGGACCAAAACAAAACAAGTCCCGCTGTCCTACTCAAAAGAATCACGAGTCATAGTGTAGCACTTCACTTGCAAACAAAGCTATGACCGCCTTTATACAGTACCTTCTTTTCTTCTTGTTAAATTTCCGATTTCCACGTTCTCTGTATTCCACTTCCTCTTTCCCTCACTAAACAGAAACCCAAATCTCTCTCTCAATCATGGCCGAGGAGCACCTGACGAGACTCTTCCACTCCCTCTTTGAAGACCGTCTCTCTTCCGCTGATTTCCTTCTCCGCCTCCGTTCAGACACCTCAATCAGGCTTGGGCTCGAACGCTTCTATCTCCTCCTTAAGCGCGGCATCTTGCCGATCGAAGACGACGATGATGGTGATGGTAACAAGAAGAAGTTAGGGTTTCAGCTTTGGAATGATACGCAAATTCGCTCCGTCATCTCGGTGGGTCTCGCCATCGCCTCCGTTTATAAATCCTTATCAGGTAGTTTTCTCGCTTCGTTTTTATTAATTTCCGCTGTTTTTTAGTTGTTGTTCTACTTTTTAGCTTCCAGAAACGAGCACTATTATTGCTTTGTGAATTACTATACATCTGTTATGGTCCATTGCTCTTTTGTTGTGCTGAAAACTTACATTTGCAGCTTGTGGGTGATTTCGCGACAGTCGCTTACTACCATTCTTGTGTTTTAAGTACTTAATAACTTTTATAATTTTTGATTATTGATAATTAATTATGGAGAAATGTGCAGTTTAACCTCACACTTTAATTTAGTTGTTTGAAGGTTTTTTTACTCTTTTTAGTATCTCAAATTTTGCATTGTACTTATTGGCCTTTTCTTTTGGGTGTGTATCAATGCACAGTGGAGCAAGCAGAACCTGTGATTGTTGCTGTTGCGCACCATTTGCTGGAGTTTGCTGTTTGTTATTTTGAGAATTCGGATTTCAGTGGTGACGATATGAGCATGCAGGTTGGTGATTTCTTGGCAAGCTCTCTGGATATGGATGATCCTGTTTGTCACTATAGTTTTTCCCTTTCCCTTTCCCTTTCCCTTTCCTTTTCCCTTTCCCTTCTTTCTTTTTGTAAATATGAACATTTTTGTCCTGTTACATGAAGCTGTAAGTGTGAATTTGTCAATTGGGTGTAATCTCCCTTGGAACTTCTTTTTTATTTTTGGAGATAATTTCATCTGCTGGATTTATTTGCTCATCTTCTTAATGCTAGATCACGTGTTGCTGTTTTCACAAAGTAGTCTATTTTTTGTTAGGAATATGTACTTGTGGTTTAGAGATTATGATTCGAATTTTCTGGGATTATTTACAACTAATGACTCTATATATTGATAGAAAAAGAGAATCCATCGTTTGGTTTGCTGAGGAATGTTGTCATGACAGACTTGGAAGAATTTTCTCTTGTTTCTTTGTACTACAGCAAACATTTATATGGTTATGTAACAGTTTTTGATGATTAGTTAAAAGTTGTGCTCCATAAAAGGGGTTCAATATTTTCACAAGACTCTAGTATTGCTTCATATTTGCAAACTTGCTGATGAACTACTAACAATTCTTTTTCACACTGAACGACTATGATGAAAGAAATTAGGAAGTTATCTAATAACTCCTATTATTCTTGTAACTTCTCGATTTATTGTTCAGGGGTTTCAGCCTGCTGTTCAGGTGTTTCAGCCTCTTTTTGGCTTGATGGATTCCACTAGTGTCATAATTTTTATTTATTTTTTGACTTTTGATCATCTAACTTGAGAACTGTTTCATTGTTATATTCTTTTTGCAAGGGTTTGTGTTTATTGGAGTAATCTACATTTCCTTTGGTACTTTGTCTTTTTTTACAGGATGATGTGATACTGTTTCTGGAGTTTGCATTGCTTAGTAGAATTGATCGAGCTTATGACCGTCCAAGTTCCTGCTCTGTAAATAGCCTTCTAGAATTGTTGCCAATCATTTCTGGTGATTCTTGTAATTTTGAGGTGGACAAACTAGTGAAATGCAGGTTTCAAGGTATTTTTACCAATGGTGCTTCCATTTGCTTGTTCTAATTATTTGTTCTGGTTGTTATGATATGCTTTCTAAACCCTCTTTCTTGTCCTCTTTGCCTCCAATAGGTGTCAGTTGTTCGAGTGATGACAAGCCAGCGAGTCATTTGCTATTTACATTAGCATCTGAGTATGTATTAGCATCTAAATGCATTCAGCCCGAGTTTCAGAGTTCTGGGTTTGGAGGGTCCACCCAAGATCTGAACAATTTCATATTTCTGTCTCAGCATTGGGCTGTTTGCCACATAAAATGCATTCCAAGACTGATGCATGGTTGCAAAGCATTGATCTATTCTCCAGAGGTACTTAATGATAGATTGGCTCACCCGGGCTTTTGCAATAGGCTGCCCCTCTGTTTGAGGATTTTAAAGTTACTAGGAAATCTGGTGAAGGATATTCCATATGTCGAATATGATGCCTCGTTGTTACAGGAAGTTGCTTTATTAACAGACGTTCTACCAAATTTGTTTAGATTTGCATTTGAATCTGCAAATGGCCCTACTACTGTTGAGGGCAGTTTGGAGAGCCTCATCTTATTGCTTCTTGAAGAGTTTCTTCATCTTGTCCAAGTTATTTTTCGTAATAGCAGTGCCTATCAAAACATCTTAGCATGTATAGTAGCTTATATGTTGGACCTCTTGGATTCTTCTGTACGGAGGTGCTATAAGTCTGATGCTAACCTGGAGCCTCCTCTTGTATACTTATCCCAAAATGTCCTTTATGTCTTAAAACTGATTCAGGATCTCAAAAGGCAAACGTATCAGACTCTTGATTTGAGAGAGCTTGACAGTAATTTTTTTGGCAATTCTAGTAATTTTCCAAATGATTGCCCTTCATGTGTTGTACGGTTCGAGAAGGTTCCCTTGCTCAAGCGATTCACAGCTGAGGAACTATTGAAGGTTATATTTGCACCATCAACTGAATGGCTGGATAATTTAATGCATCTTATTTTCTTCCTTTACTCTGAAGGAATAAAGTTGAAGCCACAAGTTGAGAGAACAAATTCTGGTTGTGCAAAAAGTACTTGCCATTCAGAACTGGAGACTGCCATTTCCCATGAAGATGAAGCTCTTTTCGGAAACCTTTTCTCCGAAGGTGGGCGCTCAGTGGGATCTACAGAGGCTTGTGATCAACCTCCAGTTGCTGTTAATTCTGGCTCCACCAATTGCAATTTGCCAATGCAGGCTGCGATGGAGATGCTGAACTTCCTTAAGGAGTGTGTTTTCTCTCATGAATGGTCTCCATTTCTTTTTGAGCATTCCTGCAAAGTGCTGAGAGAAAATCATATCGATATTTTGCTTTCCATGCTCAACTATCAAGACTGTGGTCCAGAGATGAAGCCTTCTAATAACTATGGTGCTTTGGATGAAGACAGAAAGAGTGGGCATATCCCTGGACTTTGCTTTGAATTATTGCATAACCTCCTCGGTCGCCATGCTCTATCATATTCTCTTGAAGACTACCTTGTTGACCAGATTCTGATGGTTAAAGATGATGCCTATAATTACAATGATATGACCTTATCCTTGCTAGCTCATACTGTATTTTCTAGGGTGGGTTTGGCTGGTACTCAGTTGAGAATCAAACTTTACAAGGGATTTGTGGATTTTATTGTTGAAAAGATAAATGTCATCCATTCAAACTGTCCTACCTTCAAGGCACTTATTGAGCACCTTCCATCAGTCTTTCACATTGAGATTCTTCTTATGGCATTTCACTTATCATCTGAAGGAGAAAAGAATACATTTGCAAACCTAATTTTTTCTTCCCTTCAAGCAGTTGATGCTCTGCCTGCTGACTTTAGTAGTACACAATTGTCTTGTTGGGCTGTTCTTGTTTCACGGTTGATCATCTTGATTCGTCATATTATCTTCTTTTCTCATGCTTGTCCATCGTTATTGCTTCTAGACGTTCGGTCAAAGTTGAGGGAAGCTCCAGTTTGGGACTCTCTTCTGCATCATGCTGTGAATGATCAATTTTTGTCTTGGACATCAATTGCAGTGAAGAAATTACTGGCTCCATGGATTGAGGGAGAGCCTTTCTTGAGTACCTTGCTTAATCAATTGATTGATATTTCATCTCTTCCTCCTTTGCGTTGCCGAGATGATTTGGCCATTGAATCTTTAGGCTTGTTTTGGGATGATTTATCTGCAACCTTCTCAAGGATTCTAGGGCTTTGGAAAGGTAAGAAAGCTGCATTCATAGAAGATCTTGTTGTTGAAAGGTACATTTTTTCGCTTTGTTTCGATATTTCTGCTATGGGCTATGCATTAAATCATCAGCCTTCACTATTGAGCGAGTCCTGTACATTAGAGTTGTCCAATGTGCAATACTTCCTTAGCTTCAGTTGCCCATTTATAGGGCACTGTGATGATATCAGCAAGGGCTTAGATCTTCCAAATGCTCTTGTTGGAGTGTTGCATGAATTATGTAACATACCTATATCAGATAATTCTGAGGAACTGGGGTGGGATTTTCTTAGGAATGGATACTGGTTTTCTATGGTACTCTCCATGTTAAACGTAGGCATTTGTCAGTACAATACAAAGAACAAGGTGAATCAATACTGTATTGAGAGCACTGTCAGGGACAATCAATTTACAGCTGCTGCTAAAAGCATGACATCAAGTTTGATTGAGGCTGGTCAACTTTCGGTGCTGCTGGATGTGTTGTCATACTTATTGCATCTATATTTACAAGTTTTTCAAAAGGCTTTTCTCACTACCCTTGATCAAGGCCACTCCCTTACTAATGGTTCTTCTCTACTGCTCCTAAAACACTCCAGTTTTGACAAAGGTCTACAGGATGAGCTCCTGAAGAAGCTGGGGAGCGATTGTTACCAACTGAACTCTTTATTTGACCTCTTAACAAACTTGGAATCAATTGTTGACACAAGATTTTCAGGCATCCAATCCAAGGTGCTCTGCGAATGTATGCTACATGGATTTCCCTCTCACATTCAACCACAGAGTTCAATCCTTCTTTCTTGTATCCTTAGGATAAGAGATATCGTTTCCCTATTGGATAAGTTGTTTGCAGTGGAGGATGTGAGAGAAAAATTATGTGCAGAGACTGAGTTACTTGGTCAGATTCTTGATTCATTGATGGCTGTCAAGTTTGATAGAATCTTTGAAAGCCTTGGAGGAAGCTGTGATGCTGTTATGTGCAACCTCAGTGGGGGGTTTGAACTGTCAGGCTATACTGATCTCTTCCTATTGAAGTGCATGGAAGAGATTTTAAGGGAAGTGAATGCCAGAGAAGTGAATGACAACAGTATTGTTGAATGTATAATTTCGAAGATCATTGATACTGCAGATGGCCTTAGAAAAGATCCAACCAAGGCTGTGAATTTGCGATATTATCTTGGCTCTGAAAATGTACCACAACCTGTCAAGCAGTTCTGTAAGTTGCAACATGGTGATTTGTTAGTTCTGGTCGATTCACTGGATGTTTCCTGCTCTGAATCAGTAGATGGGAAAGTGCTACGTTTCTTTGTTGACCTCTTATCAGGAGACTTGTACACTGATCTCAAACAGAAGTTACAGAGAAAGTTCTGTGATCTAGATCTGCATCGTCTGTCCAAATGGTTGGAGAGGTGGCTATTAGGTTGTACTGTGGAAGTTTCCAGTGGAATTACCCCTGTAAAAGGGAATCCTGTTTCTGTGAGAGAAACAGCTATGAATTTCATTTTATGTCTTATTTCCTCACCTACTGAACTGTATATTGATCAACTGCACAATCATTTGTTTGAGGCTGTCCTGGCATTACTTGATACTGCTTTTTTACAATTCGATATAAGTGTATCCAAGTGCTACTTCCATTTTGTTGTTCAACTTGCTAGAGGGGAATATCAATTGAAATTGCTTCTGAAGAAGACCTTACTGCTGATTGAGAAACTTAATGATGATGAAGTTTTTCTTCCGGGGTTGAAACTTATCTTTGATTTTCTTGGAACTGTTTTGAATGATTGTGGGTCCTCTAGGAGGAAAACACAGGAGAAAACCTCAGAAAAATCTCTAACTGGAAGCAGTTTTGGATCGGGTGCTGTTCCTCTGAAACTAGCAGGATCTAGGAAGAACCCTAGCTCCTTGATTCTTTCTGCAAGTCAAGGAAGAGGAGCTGCAGCAATTGAATGTGATGCAACTTCTGTTGATGAGGATGATGATGATGGAACATCTGATGGTGAGGTTGCCAGCATGGATAAAGATGAGGACGAAGAGACCAACAGTGAAAGAGCCCTTGCCTCAAAAGTATGTACATTTACATGCAGTGGCAGCAACTTTATGGAACAACATTGGTACTTCTGTTATACATGTGATCTGACAGTATCAAAAGGTTGCTGTTCTGTGTGTGCAAAAGTTTGTCATCGGGGTCATCGTGTTGTTTATTCTCGTTTGAGTAGATTTTTCTGTGACTGTGGTGCGGCTGCGGGTGCGGGTGGTGTTAGGGGCAGTAACTGTCAATGTTTGAAGCCACGGAAATTCACTGGAAGTGACAGTGCACCTGCTCGTGGTGGTAGTAACTTTCAGTCCTTTCTACCTTTCTCTGATGATGCAAGTCAGTTGCCTGAGAGTGATTCTGATCTGGATGATGATGTGATTACGGATACAGATAACTCGCTCAAGTTATCTGTTCCTACGGATCTTCAAGATTGGATCCCAGTTTTACTTGAAGAACTTAATCTCGAGGGACATTTGCTCCGACGATGCTCTACATTGTTTCCATACATAACTAACAAGAGAGAGTCCAATCTTTCGAAAGATAAGAAAATAGTAATGGGTGAAGATAAAGTTCTATCTTATGGAGTTGAACTACTGCAATTGAAGAAGGCATATAAAAGTGGATCACTAGACCTAAAAATAAAGGCTGATTATTCAAATGCAAAGGAGCTTAGGTCACATCTAGCTAATGGTTCTCTGGTTAAATCATTGCTCAGTGTTAGTAATCGGGGCCGATTTGCAGTTGGTGAAGGTGACAAAGTTGCTATATTTGATGTTGGCCAATTAATTGGGCAAGCCACCATTGCACCTGTGACAGCAGATAAGACCAACATTAAGCCTCTATCAAGAAATGTTGTTCGCTTTGAAATTGTACATCTTGCCTTTAATGCATTGGTAGATAATTACCTTGCTGTAGCGGGCTATGAAGGTTGTCAGGTTCTCACTTTGAATCAACGTGGTGAAGTCACAGATCGTCTAGCCATTGAACTTGCTTTGCAAGATGCATACATTAGGCGTGTTGATTGGGTCCCAGGTTCTCAAGTTAAACTAATGGTAGTGACCAATCGGTTCATCAAGATATATGACTTATCCCAGGACAACATTAGTCCTTTACACTACTTCACATTGCCTGATGGTGTAATTGTGGATGCTACACTTTTTATGGCTTCTCAGGGGAAGATAGTTCTTGTTGTTCTCTCAGAACTAGGGACCTTGTTCAGGTTAGAGTTGTCTGGTGAAGGTAATGTGGGGGCTGTCCCATTGAAGGAAATCATTCAGGTTGGAGAAAAGGAAGACAAAGCAAAGGGTTCATCATTGTACTTCTCCTCCACTTACAAATTGCTTTTCGTATCTTATCAAGATGGCACCACTTTGATGGGTCGATTAAGCCCCAATGCAACTTTTCTATCAGAGATCTCTTTTATATTTGAGACAGACCAAGAAGGTAAAATGCGATCAGCCAGTTTGCATCGCTGGAAAGAGTTACTAGTTGGTACAGGACTATTTGTTTGTTTCTCCAGTGGGAAACCAAATGCTGCATTTGCTGTGTCCATGGGCATGCACCAATTGCATGCACAAAATTTGAGGCCTGCAGTAAGCTCAACCTCACATGTAGTTGGATTAACTGCATACGAGCCTCTGCCTAAAGGGAAGATTCATTGCCTTCTCTTACATGATGATGGAAGCCTTCATATATATTCACATGTTCCCGCTGGGAATGATGGCAGTGCAAGTGTGACTGCTGAGAAAATTAAGAAGTTGGGTTCTGGTATCCTGAATAATAAAGCTTATGCTGGTATAAAGCCTGAATTCCCCCTTGATTTTTTTGAGAAAACTGTCTGCATCACAGCGGATGTGAAATTGGGTGGTGACGCCGTCAGAAACGGTGACTCTGAAGGAGCAAAGCAAAGCTTAGCATCAGAGGATGGATTTCTTGAGAGTCCAAGCCCATCGGGGTTTAAGGTAACTTTCTTGATTTGATTTGCTTATTCTGACTTGTCATTTTCTTGATTCTCTGAGAATTCTGCATACCTTTTTTATGACTTTCTTATATGTTCTCTGATCTGCTTGTGGATGTGGACAAGGCAATGTTTTGCCTATTTGAGCCTATGTGCCATATTCTCTTTTGGTGATTGGTTTGAGTACTGATGACTATAGCCCTACTAGATTTCTTTTAACCAAAAAACTGCTTTTACCAATTTAAGGCAGCCAGCTTGTGGTTATATTATTGATATGTGGAGTTTGGTTAGCTAGAGTCTTTCAGGTTATGTATTATGATGTTGTGATGTGTGTTCATGAGATGCGAGTTTCAATTCTTCAGGTGAGCAAGCATATAAAAGATGTGATTAAGAACAAAGGCTATACTTGTAGGGTCTGGGAAATATGTACTGATTAATATGGCATAAAGTATGTTCTTTTTTTCTATGCTCATATGTGTGAACTTTTAAGTTTTGATGATAGCTTCTTAGTTATTTGCTGTCACTTCACTTATCCTGTTGCTAAGACCCTTATCTTTGCATGTTGAGAGCATTGCTAAGATTTTATATTCTTACTGTTCATCTGTATGATATGTTTACATTTTTTTCAGATATCGGTGTCAAATTCAAACCCTGATATAGTTATGGTTGGTTTCCGCATCCATGTGGGTAACAACTCAGCAAACCATATACCATCTGAGATTACAATTTTTCAAAGGGTGATTAAGTTGGATGAAGGCATGCGGTCATGGTATGATATGCCATTTACAGTTGCTGAATCACTTCTGGCAGATGAAGAATTTGTTGTTACTATTGGGCCAACTTTCAATGGCACTTCACTACCTAGAATTGACTGCCTTGAAGTGTATGGTCTAGATAAAGACGAATTTGGTTGGAAGGAGAAAATGAACGCAGTCTTGGATATGGAAGCTCGTGTCCTTGGTTCTAATTCAATGATCGTAGCTCCTCTACAGGAGCAGGTAATAGCAGATGGTCTAAAACTTCTATCCAAGTTATACTCACTCTGCAGATCACAAGAAGATGACCCTAAACTGGAGCTGAGTCAACTAAAATGCAAACAGCTATTAGAAACAATTTTTGAGAGTGACCTAGAACCTTCATTGCAAGCTGCTGCTTGCCATGTTTTGCAGACTCTTTTCCCTGCGAAAGAGAGATATTATCAGGTAATTTCTGGTGTTCATGCCATGTTCTATAAAAACTACCTCATGCATATTGTTGTGCTTATATAGCTTCCCTTACAAAGGTAAAGGATACTATGCGCCTTCATGGGGTGGTGAAATCAACTTCTATACTCTCATCAAGACTAGGAGCTGGTGGGTCTACAGGAGCATGGATTGTAGAAGAGTTTACTGCTCAGATGCATGATGTTTGTAAGATTGCATTGCATCGTCGTTCTAATTTAGCCAAATTTCTGGAGATGAATGGTAGGTACTCCTGTTATTTGTTTTAAATGTGCATACCTGGCCATCTGACTACTTATATGCATGTAATTATCTAGACCAGAGCCTGAGGTTTCAAATCAACTTTTTGTGAACTCTTTTAATCTGTAGAATAATTTCTGCTTTTCTTTTCTTCTGCCAGTAAACATATTACGTATTGATTCACCCTCCTGGAGATTTCCATACCTAAGCTATTCTATAACGGGATGCACAAAACATTCCACTATTGGATACATAAGAATATTCTTATATTAAATACTAAATCTCCATGATCTTTAACAAATGAAAAAGGTTAGTTTTAAAATGGTGAATGGTCTTATGTGAGTTCTGTTTTGGTAGGATCTGAAGTGGTGGATGGCCTTATGCGAGTTCTGTGGGGAATTCTGGACCTGGAGCAGCCTGATACCCAGACTATGAATAACATTGTTATATCCTCTGTTGAGCTCATTTATTGCTATGCTGAGTGTTTGGCTTTGCACAGCAAAGACATAGCAGGTCGTTCTGTTGCTCCAGCAGTTAATTTATTGAAGAAACTCTTGTTCTCCCCCAATGAGGCAGTTCAAACTTCCAGCAGGTGCCTATTTTTTTATCTTTTTGTTTTTGTTTACTATTATGGGTTTCTTTATCTGGCATTCATGATGCCTTCAATTTTCTCCAGCCTTGCAATATCATCAAGATTGCTCCAGGTTCCATTCCCAAAGCAAACTATGTTAGCTACGGATGATGTTGTGGATAGTATATCATCTGTTTCTGAGCCTGGTGAGACGACTGGTGGAAGTACACAAGTTATGATCGAAGAAGATTCAATTACCTCATCTGTACAATATTGCTGTGATGGTTGCTCCACCGTTCCCATACTTAGGAGAAGATGGCATTGTACTGTTTGCCCTGATTTTGACCTATGTGAGACATGTTATCAAGTATTGGATGCGGATCGGCTTCCAGCCCCCCATTCTAGAGAACATCCTATGACAGCTATTCCTATTGAAGTGGAATCATTGGGTGGAGATGGGAATAGTATTCACTTTTCGACTGATGATGTAAATGATTCAAGCCTCTTACCTGTCACAACAAATGTCAGTGTACAAAATACTGCTTCTTCAATCCATGTGTTGGAGCCCAGTGAATCTGGAGAATTTTCTGCTTCAGTGACTGATACAGTCTCAATTTCTGCTTCAAAACGAGCTGTAAATTCCCTGCTTCTCTCTGAACTCCTTGAACAATTGAAGGGATGGATGCAGACAACTTCTGGTGTTCGGGCTATCCCAATCATGCAACTTTTCTACAGGTTGTCATCTGCTGTTGGTGGGCCTTTTGTAGACAGTTACAAGTCAGAGTCGTTAGATTTGGAGAAACTGATTAGGTGGTTCCTGGATGAAATTGATCTTGACCGACCTTTCATTGCTAAAGCTCGCTCTTCTTTCGGGGAAGTTGCTATCCTAGTGTTTATGTTTTTCACCTTGATGCTCCGAAACTGGCACCCACCTGGCAGTGATGGTTCTATACCAAAATCAGGTGGAAATACAGACACACAAGATAAAAATGTTGTCCAAGTCAGTTCAGCTGCTTCTCATTCGTCCTTGGATGGTCAAGAGAAAAGGGACATAGCATCTCAGCTGCTCCGAGCATGTAGTTCTCTGAGAAATCAAGCTTTTGTCAATTATCTCATGGATATTTTACAGCAGTTGGTTCATGTATTTAAGTCTTCGAATACTGACTTTGAGGCAACACATGGTCTTAGTTCTGGGTCAGGATGTGGGGCTTTTTTAACTGTACGGAGAGATTTACCTGCGGGTAACTTTTCTCCATTCTTTTCAGACTCATATGCAAAAGCTCATCGAGCTGATATTTTTATGGACTATCACAGGTTGTTATTGGAGAATGTTTTTCGATTAGTGTACAACTTGGTTAGACCTGAAAAGCAAGACAAGACGGGCGAGAAAGAGAAGGTTTACAAAATCACATCTGTTAAGGATTTGAAGCTGGATGGATACGAGGATGTCCTCTGTAGTTACATCAATAACCCTCAGACTACATTTGTAAGAAGACATTCCAGAAGGCTTTTTCTTCACCTTTGTGGAAGCAAAACTCATTATTATAGTTATCGAGACTCATGGCAGTTCTCAAGTGAAGTGAAGAATTTTTACAAACACAAAAACAAATCTGGTGGTCTTCAAAATCCTGTTCCATACGAAAGAAGTGTGAAGATAGTAAAATCCTTATCTATAATGGCTGAGGTAGCTGCGGCAAGACCTCGAAATTGGCAAAAGTACTGTTTAAAACATGGAGATGTATTACCTTCTCTGATGAATTCAGTGTTCTATTTCGGTGAAGAGTCCGTCGTTCAGACTCTTAAACTTTTAAGTCTTGCTTTTTATTGTGGAAGGGAATTTGGCTACTCTCAAAAAGTAGAAGCTGGGGAATTGGGAACCGGTTCTAATAAATCAGGGGCACAGTCTCTGGATTCAAAGAAAAAAAAGAAAGGTGAAGATGGAAGTGAATCTGGGTCGGAGAAGTGCTATATGGATATGGAGTCAGTTGTGAATATTTTTACAGACAAGAGTGGTGATGTTTTGAGGCAATTTGTTGATTGGTTTTTATTGGAATGGAGCTCAAGCTCTGTGCGTTCAGAGGCGCGGTGTGTTCTTTATGGTGCATGGCATCATGGAAAGCAATCATTTAAGGATGCAATGTTAATGACACTTCTTCAAAAAGTGGAAAGCCTGCCCATGTATGGTCAAAACATTGTGGAATTCACTGAGTTGATAACCTGGCTATTGGGTAAGGTTCCTGATAACAGTTCAAAGCAACAAAACACTGAAACTGTAGACCGTTGCTTGTCTCCTGATGTTGTTAGGTGTATCTTTGAGACATTCCATTCACAGAATGAACTGATAGCTAATCATCCAAATTCGCGTATATATAACACTTTGATTGGCCTTGTGGAATTTGATGGTTACTATCTTGAGAGTGAGCCATGTGTTGCCTGCAGCTCTCCTGAAGTTCCTTACAGTAGGATGAAACTAGAAAGCTTAAAATCAGAAACAAAATTCACTGACAACCGAATTATAGTGAAATGCACAGGAAGTTACACCATCCAGACTGTGACAATGAATGTACATGATGCCCGCAAGTCAAAATCAGTGAAAGTTTTGAATCTATACTATAACAATCGACCGGTTGCTGACTTGTCGGAGCTGAAAAATAATTGGACCTTGTGGAAGCGTGCGAAGAGTTGTCATCTTGCTTTCAACCAGACAGAGTTAAAAGTGGAGTTTCCCATTCCAATCACTGCTTGTAATTTCATGATTGAGCTTGACTCTTTCTATGAAAATCTTCAAGCTTTGTCGCTTGAACCATTGCAGTGCCCACGCTGTAGTCGACCTGTAACTGATAAGCATGGACTTTGCGGTAATTGTCATGAAAATGCTTATCAGTGTCGCCAATGTCGCAACATAAATTATGAGAATTTAGACTCCTTCCTGTGTAATGAATGTGGGTATAGTAAATATGGCCGCTTTGAGTTCAACTTTATGGCAAAACCAAGTTTTACATTTGATGACATGGAAAATGATGAGGACATGAAGAGAGGGTTGGCAGCCATTGAGTCGGAAACAGAAAATGCTCGTAGGAGATACCAGCAGCTTTTGGGATTCAAAAAACCCATTCTTAAGATTATATCAAGCATTGGTGAGAATGAGATGGACTCACAACAAAAGGACAACGTCCAGCAAATGATGGTCTCTGTGCCGTCTGGACCTTCATTGAAGGTTAACCGCAAGATTACTCTTCTTGGTGTCTTATATGGTGAGAAATGCAAAGCTGCCTTTGATTCTGTCAACAAAAGTGTCCAGACACTACAGGGGCTCCGACGGTTTTTAATGCGCTACTTGCACCAGAAGAATTTTGAGGATACAGTGGGCGCATCAAGATTTGTTGTTTCCAGGTCTCCAAACAAGTGTTATGGCTGTGCAACTACATTTGTAACCCAATGTTTGGAGATTTTGCAGGTTCTATCCAAGCATCCTAATGCAAAGAAACAACTTGTTTCAGCTGGCATCTTAACTGAGTTGTTTGAGAATAATATTCATCAAGGTGCAAAAACAACTCGTGTTCAAGCGAGGACAGTACTTTGTGCTCTCTCTGAAGGTGATTTTGATGCTGTGACAGAGTTGAACAATTTAATACAGAAAAAAGTCATGTACTGTCTTGAACATCATCGATCCATGGACATTGCTCTGGCCACACGTGAGGAATTGTTACTACTCTCGGAAGTTTGTTCCCTGGCTGATGAGTTCTGGGAATCAAGATTACGTGTTGTTTTCCAACTGTTATTCTTGTCAATTAAATTGGGAGCCAAACATCCAGCAATTGCTGAACATATTATTCTCCCCTGTCTGAGAATTATATCTCAGGCATGCACTCCTCCTAAAACTGATACAGTGGATAAGGAGCAAGGTCTTGGAAAATCCATTACCCCAGTGCAACTGAAGGCTGAAGATAACTCCGTTGCTACTGGATGTGTAGCTGGCCACAGCACTGGCACTAAGTCTGTAGCAGAACCTTTGGAGAAAAATTGGGACGCTCATAAGGCTCAAGATATTAAGTTGCTGAGTTACTCGGAATGGGAGAAAGGAGCTTCATATCTTGACTTTGTCAGAAGACAGTACAAAGTGTCTCAAGCAATCAAAGGTCCTGGCCTGAGACCTCAACCTCAGAGTCAGGAATACCTTGCTCTCAAATATGCTCTTCAATGGAAACGCCATACCTGTAAGATGACTAAGCGTGACTTATCCACCTTTGAGCTGGGGTCATGGGTGACAGAACTTGTTCTGAGTGCATCTTCCCAGTCTATCAGGTCAGAGATGTGCACTCTGATCAGTTTACTTTGTGCTCAGAGTTCTTCAACGCGATATCGATTATTGAACTTACTGATGGCTCTGCTACCAGCAAGCCTTTCTGCTGGTGAAAGTGCAGCAGAATACTTTGAATTGCTCTTTAAGATGATTGATTCAGAAGATGCTCGTCTTTTCTTGACCGTACGTGGTTGTCTGTCTACAATTTGTAAGCTGATAACCCAAGAAGTGAGTAATGTCGAGTCTCTAGAGAGGAGTCTGCATATTGACATTTCCCAGGGATTCATTCTTCACAAGCTTATAGAACTCCTTGGTAAATTTTTGGAGATTCCGAATATCAGATCCAGGTAAAATATAACCATATTGACCCCATGTTTTATGTTGTTCTATTCATGGTTTAAACAATTGAATTTTGATTCCAGATTCATGAGGGACAATTTGCTCTCCAATGTACTTGAGGCTCTCATTGTCATTCGTGGCTTGATAGTGCAGAAGACAAAGTTGATCAATGATTGTAATCGCCTTCTGAAAGATCTTTTAGATAGTCTTCTGCTTGACAGCAGTGAGAATAAACGGCAGTTCATCCGAGCCTGTATTGGCGGTTTGCAAATCCATGGAGAGGAAACGAAAGGACGCACATCTTTGGTATGAAACGCCAATCTATCGTGTTGGTTATTGTTTTATTCATTGCTTTGGACAACTCTATGATGTTTAAGCGAAAATCTGAGGATGGGGCTATGAAAGTACAAACCATTTGGTTCTGCACTTACGGCTCCTTTTTGTTCTGGAATTTGCATCCTGTATTTAAATTTAAAGGAATATATTTTTGCTGTTTCAAAGGCTATCCCAAATTACCTTTTATTGCCCAACTGTGACTTCAATTAATCCTCTGAGGGTTAAGATCCTAGTATCGCCACATATTTTTTCTGTCCTTAACAACCTTGGTATTATGTGTTTAACTGTTTATTTTTTAATAAAACTGAATTCCAATTATTTTTGCAGTTTATCCTGGAGCAGCTTTGTAATTTGATATGCCCATCAAAACCAGAATCTGTCTATCTGTTGGTTCTGAACAAGGCGCATACCCAGGAAGAGTTTATCAGGGGTTCAATGACGAAGAATCCTTATTCCAGTGCTGAGATTGGTCCTCTGATGCGTGATGTTAAAAATAAAATTTGCCACCAGTTGGATCTGGTAGGCCTTCTTGAAGATGACTATGGCATGGAACTACTGGTAGCAGGAAATATCATTTCTCTTGATTTAAGCATTGCACAAGTTTATGAACAAGTTTGGAAAAAGTCAAATACTCAATCTCCGAATACCATGGCTAGTTCTGCCTTATTATCTTCAAATGCTGCGGTGTCAACTAGAGAGTGTCCGCCTATGACAGTGACGTATAGGCTTCAGGTTTGTATATTCAAGCTCTATATTAGTTACTTATTTTTGGTTTGTCTCATGCCATTTATGCTTTGGGATTGGTGATGGATATATGCCATCACTATCTTTTCACCTCACAAGTAGCCGCATGATATCAAAAAGCTGCATTTACCTGTTGATCTATTTTTACATGCTCGCCAGAACTGTCTTTGCATTCCTTTCTCATATTTATATCATGTGATAGTGCTTCTTAACATGGCTTTTCAACAATGAGTGGGTATAATTCTGAAACAGTGAATTCTTTTATGTTCTTAGTTTGATGTCCATATTCATTCTTTTTATTAGGGATTAGATGGGGAAGCTACTGAACCTATGATTAAAGAATTGGAGGAAGACAGAGAGGAGTCGCTGGATCCAGAAGTTGAATTTGCAATAGCAGGTGCTGTTCGAGAGTTTGGTGGACTGGAAATACTTCTGGGCATGATCCAGGTAAGCAGTTGCTTCATTGTTTTATAACAAAGTGCCATGATAGCAAGAGCTTATTAATTTCTAAGTGATGTTTTACCTTTGGCATTTTCCCCTCCTATTAGATTTTGTTTCTCATGCTTCAGAATTCCAGGTTGATTTTTAAAATACTTAGGAATATTGTGATCTTTTAAAATACTTACAATTATCGCAATTACTTTTTTTATTTGGTCTGATGCCTATTTTATATCAAATTTGGATAAAAATAAACAGGGTAACTAGTTATATTGATGATGCTGTGTGGAAGTGCCTTTGTGCTTTTGGGTGGTAAAAGCGTGTCAAATCGTTTGTTATGGAAAAATTGAGTACTTTGCTTTAACTATTTAGCAGCAATGTTTGTATTTATGGTTAATTCTTTGATCTACTTTTATTGTGCAATTGTACTTCATGTGGTTATCAGTTCTGGTACTGAGTTTTAACTGCAGGATTGATTAGGTCATAATCTTTTGTTTCCTTGATCTCTTCACTCTACTTACGCATTATACTTTCTTATTTTAATGCCCAGCGATTACGTGATGATTTCAAATCCAACCAAGAAAAATTGGTTGCAGTTCTTAACCTTCTCATGCACTGCTGCAAGATAAGAGAAAACAGACGGGCATTGTTAAGGCTAGGTGCTTTAGGCCTTCTTCTTGAAACAGCAAGGCGTGCCTTCTCAGTGGATGCCATGGAGCCAGCAGAAGGCATTCTTCTCATTGTGGAAAGTCTGACACTTGAGGCAAATGAGAGTGACAATATTAGCATCACACAGAGTGCCCTCACTGTTACTAGTGAAGAATCTGGCACTGGAGAACAAGCCAAAAAGATTGTTCTTATGTTCCTGGAAAGATTATGCCATCCATTAGTTCTTAAAAAATCCAACAAGCAGCAGAGAAACACAGAGATGGTTGCAAGAATATTGCCATATCTGACATATGGTGAACCTGCTGCCATGGAAGCACTCATCCAGCATTTCAATCCATTCCTGCAAGACTGGAAGGAGTTTGATCGGTTGCAGAAGCAGCATGAAGACACCTCTAAAGATGAAAACATTGCTCAGAAAGCAGCCAAGCAGAGGTCTACAGTGGAAAATTTTGTTCGAGTATCAGAGTCACTAAAGACAAGTTCCTGTGGAGAGCGATTGAAGGACATTATCCTAGAGAAAGGTATCACAGATGTTGCTGTTAGACATCTTAAAGAGAGTTTTCCGATTGCAGGGAAGGCTTTATTCCGATCAAGTTCAGAATGGGCATTGGCTTTGAAATTACCATCTATTCCCCATATATTGTCTATGTTGAGGGGATTGTCTATGGGGCACTTGCCAACCCAAAGGTCTATTGATGAAGGAGGGATATTGCCACTGCTTCATGCTTTGGAAGGAGTTGCTGGAGAGATTGGGGCAAGGGCCGAAAACTTGCTGGATACACTATCCAATAAGGAGGGAAAAGGAGATGGATTCTTGGAGGAGAATGTGTGTAAATTAAGGCATGCCACTAGGGATGAAATGAGGCGCCGAGCTTTGAGGAAGAGAGAGGAGATGCTTCAGGTACTTATATTCTTGTCTGATCATGTTTTTGTATGCTTCTACTATAACACTGTTTCCTTGATGGAGAGAAACCGAAGTTTCTGTCATCGATTATTTCTCTCTTTAAGGGAACATGTCCGTGAGCGCTGAAAGGGCCCCTTTTGTTGCATATTCTGTGGGCAAGAAAATAAGTTGATGATACCTTTGCTTTTATATGGCAATCAATTGTTGATGATTTCCTCTTTACTTCATTCTTACAGGGACTTGGTATGCGACAAGAACTAGCTTCAGATGGTGGTGAGAGAATTGTTGTTGCTAGGCCAAACCTGGAAGGTTTAGAAGACGTGGAGGAGGAGGAAGATGGATTAGCATGCATGGTATGTCGAGAAGGCTACAGCTTAAGGCCAACAGACTTGCTGGGTGTTTACTCTTATAGTAAGCGCGTGAATCTAGGTGTTGGCACTTCAGGAAGTGCTCGTGGGGAGTGTGTTTACACCACTGTCAGTTACTTCAATATTATTCACTTCCATTGCCATCAAGAGGCAAAAAGAGCAGATACTGCTCTGAGGAATCCGAAGAAAGAGTGGGAAGGGGCCACCCTCAGGAATAATGAATCTCTTTGCAATTCTTTATTCCCAGTAAGAGGTCCATCTATTCCTCTTGCTCAGTATGTCCGATATGTGGATCAGTACTGGGACAATCTCAATGCTCTTGGTCGTGCTGATGGGAGTCGGCTTCGACTGTTAACCTATGACATTGTGCTGGTAAGAAATTGTCTTTGCTTTGTGTTATTTGTCTCATTTTCTTTTAAATCTCTACATGTGAATTCTACTAGAGAACAACTACCTGTTTTATTTGGGAGTTAAACCTGATATCTGCATTTTTTATGTTCTAGATGCTTGCTCGATTTGCGACAGGAGCATCATTCAGTGCAGATTGTAGAGGTGGGGGAAGGGAAAGCAACTCTCGTTTCCTACCCTTTATGATCCAAATGGCACGTCACCTTCTTGAGCAAGGTAGCCCATCTCAGGGATGTAGCATGGCTAAGGCTGTTTCGTCCTATATAAACTCTTCGGTGGATGCCAAATCCTCACCTCATGCTGCACAGTCCACGTTAGGAACTGAAGAAACTGTTCAATTTATGATGGTTAACTCACTTCTTTCGGAGTCATATGAGTCATGGTTGCAACATCGCCGGGCATTTTTACAGCGTGGAATATATCATGCCTATATGCAACATACGCATGGACGGAACACAGCCCGCTCCGCATCCACTTCGACAAGCTTAGTTAAAGTAGAATCAGGAAGTAGTAGTACAAGCTTTCCAGCAGAATCAGGAGGTGCAGATGATCTTCTCTCTGTAATCCGACCTATGCTTGTCTATACAGGCTTGATTGAGCAGTTGCAACACTTCTTCAAAGTAAAAAAATCATCTATTGCGACTTGTGTTAGAACCGAAGGGACTTCTGCCGGATTTGAAGGGGATGATGAGAGTGTGAGCTTGGAAGGTTGGGAGGTCGTAATGAAAGATCGGCTGCTAAATGTGAGGGAAATGGTAGGGTTTTCAAAAGAGTTGCTGTCGTGGCTCGACGAGATGAATTCAGCTACTGATTTGCCGAAGGCTTTTGAAATCATTGGTGTTCTTGCTGATGTCTTATCCAACGGGATTGTTCAATGCGAGGACTTCGTGCATGCTGCAATTAATGCGGGGAAACTGTGAGCAAATATTCAGGAGTATGGAGTATGTATGGTATGTGGCGCACTGCGCAGTATTTGTTGGTTTATATGTTATTTCGTATACCCATGTTGAGGATTGTGGACGTATACTGACTCCTATGTTGAACGCGTATTATATTACTCCTTGAAATGAAATCGTTTTCCCAGCAAAATGTACCTTGTTTTATTAGTAACTTTGATTAGAACTGTACTACTATTATACTTTTATATCTATAGATAATATTAATAAATTTAAGTATAATTGAGATGTACGTGAAGCAAAATAGTGAAATCTGTTGGCAACGTTTGATATGAGCACTAGTTGTGTATTTAATTGAAGGGCCTCCAAATTACTATCACCAAAACAGCCATTCACCCTCTATTTTTATTTGTCACTAATCTCTTGCTCTATATGGGACCAAAAATAGGTCTCTTGCTTTATATAACTTTTTCGTATTGTATATGGTACTTACTAGTAGCTTGACATGACTGATTAGATTACTCTGGCTATGCTCGAGCTTCCATCAATTTCTTCCTGCTTATGACAGAGAGATGTTTTCCATCCTTTTTGTAGTGAAAAAATGCTTCCTGATGGGAATACATTTCATCATCAAGACTGATCACCAGCCTTTGAATTTTCTTTTTGATTAGAAATTAACGACTCCAACTCAATACATATCGTTTGCAAAGTTGATGGCATATATGAAATCTAACACAAACAAGGCAAATCCAATGCAGCTGCAGATGCACTCTCAAGAATTCAATCTTCTGATTAGCCGTACATGCTCTATCTACTATTTCTGCATACATTTTGAGCAATATCAAAGCTTCCTTGATAGAGAGATCAACACCTGCTATTCATAATTCAACTCTTAACATCAGGGAGAAACCTTCTCTCGTTACTCTTGATTGTATGATCAGCTATTATGCAAAGGGAAGTTGGTAGTGGGTCAGGACAATGCCCTTTGAAATCAACTGTTAGAACATTTCCACAGTACTCTTATTGGAGGACATTTAGGAATTCATGCCACTTATCACAGATTATATATAATCTTCTATTGGAAAGGTTTGTGGAAATCAATAAGAGAGTTCATTAGACAGTGTGACAGAGAGCATATGGCATAACAGGGCTTGCTTCAACCATTACAAATTCCTTAGTTCATTTTCACAGATATAACAATGGATTTTCTCAAAAGCCTTCTAAATTCTCAAGGCACATTTATGATTCTGGTAGTGACTGACAGACTTATTAAATATGTCCACTTTATTTCCTTATCTCAACATTATACTACTGATATTGTAGTCTAACTTTTCTTGGATAATATGTATAAACTTCATAGATTTCCAATTACTATTATCAGTGAAAGGGACCCTAGTTTCATGAGTAAAAGGGACCCTAGTTTCATGAGTAATTTTTGGCAGGAATTTTTCAAATTACAAGGGACTGATCTCAAACATTCCTATTCTTACCACCGCCAAACTAATGGACAATCCTTGGTGGTAAACCTTTGTTTGGAACCCTATCTTTGATGTATGACACGGAATTTATCAAAGAGTTGGTGTTCTTGGATTTCACTAACAGAATTTTGGTACAACACTTCATATCATACTGCCATTAATATCACTCTCTTCCCAGCTTTACATAGTATTCCTCCACCTTTACATTTACCTTGATAAGAGGGCTAGGTCAAATGAGGAAGTGGGCTGTCAAATGTGGACGTGGGCTGACACTGATGGATCAACTCAAATGAAGGTGGACTGAAATGATGGCACATATACCAGCACAGATCTGGACCTAAAATTCTAGACCCAACACTTTATTTTTGTCTCCTTGTATATTGCTCTAGAATGTTCTCCTGTAACAGAATTGCACCAGCTATCAATTCTGTTACAGATTCCCACGTGCAGTAGCATATAGCAATAGCAAATAGTTGTCCTTAGCATACAAATAGCAGTAGAAAATAGTTGTCCTTAGCATCAATATAAATATCCTTTTCTGTACATATCAACACATGATGAAATAAACATTTCTTCATCAGTATAAACCTCTTGTTTTTCATGGTATCAAAGTCTAAGGTCTGATCCAAGTTACGACAACTATTTACTAACAATGTCACATACAGTTGAGAGTGATGCTATTAGTCCAAACCTAGAGAAATACTCCATTACAAATACTGAAAATCCAGTGCTATCCTTGTTACCACTCTTTTCAATGGTAACAACTATTTAACTTGGACCAAATCAATGACGATTATTCTATGCGCCAAAGACAAACTCTCCTTCGTGGATGGAACGTGCACAAAGATGCAGCATTGCTTACCAGATGGAGAAGAGCAGATTCCATGGTTAAATCCTAGATCCTTAACTCCATGACCAAGGAGCTCAGTGATGCCTGCTTGTCATTCTCCATTGCTAGGGCACCTTGGGAGGAATTGAGAGAGAGATTCAGAGAAGCAAACGGACCAATGCTGTACCAAATAGAAAGGAAAATCAGCTCTTTCAAACAAGGTAATCTTACCATTTCTGCATACTATACAAAGTTAAAGAAGTTCTGGGATGATCTAGCTAGCCTAGATCCAACACCTACATGCACATGTGATGCTGCCAAAGCAATTATGTCCAAAGAAAGTATACACAGATTAGTGCAGTTTTTGATCGGCCTAATTGAGGAATATGAGCATGTAGTGAATCAGGTTATGTTGATGGAACCTTTGCTCATGGTGAATAGAGCCTTTGCCATGATGCAAACAGTCGGAAGACAAAGGATGGTAAATGCTAACAACGACAGAAACTTGAATGTAGCTATGATGGTGACCTTTCACTAAAAAGGAAGATAAATACTGTGAAAAATGTGAGAGGACAGGTCATACTATAGAGACATGCTTCAAGATACATGGAATTCCCGACTGGTATAAGGAACTAACAGGGCAGAAAAATAAAGCTTACCTAGCCATGAGTAGTGATACACCTGCAGACATCTAACAAGAAACTAATGAGTGCATTGAGAAGGCTGGATAAATCCCACAAGACCTAGCCATCTTTATACAATAGGAAATATCTAAAGCCATCAAGGGAAAGGCTACTGGAGAGGTAAAGTTAAGCGGGTTGGCAAACTTTTCAGGTAACAACACAAAACAAACTCATATTCACGATGCAGATAATGATTGTATATGGTTGGTTGATTCGGGAGCATCGTCACACATGGTCAATAACCTAGACTATTGCAAT